>CM060273.1:12852058-13063917 GCA_030684275.1 Acipenser oxyrinchus oxyrinchus | reverse complement strand
TCCTTTCAGGTACTGTGTGATTCATTTACCAGCCTTATCTCCACACCTCCCTCAGTGTCTGCTGCCCATATTCAGTGGTCCTTTCAGGTACTGTGATTATTGCACACTCATGAGGACCCTCTGCATGTGTGTGCTCTGGTTATGATTAATAGAACACACCCACTTTTTATTTTTACTGAAGCAGCTCAGAGCAGAGGAACCACACCGCCAATCTCCAGGAAGATTTTAGATTATCAACCAACAAGGTCAAATTGCAGTAATGATGGAAAAGTTACCTGTATAATCACTCGAAATTACTCTTCAATTGAACTGTCATGCGCAAATATCCCTGCGGTCACAGCAATCTCAATACTTGCTTCATTGCCACAGCGCCACCTACTGATTGCAATTTCCATTGTCACTGGATTACACTCCTATGTGAAGACAGGTAGACAGACTGTACAGTAATACAGAGAATTGGCTCCAACCTCTCCACATGCTGTCTGTTTCTCATCCCTCCTGCAGTAGGGATCTTATGCTTCCAGTTCTGCACACAGACCCTTTAAACCCCTGTAACTAATGCAGACCATCTCACTGTGTTGCTGTGTCCCGGTTCTGGACAGGTGGTGTTGGGGATGAAGGGTTAATTCAGTTCAGTCTGATAATAGTAGGAGAAGGCTGTGCGTTGTTTAGAGTTGAAATGATAAATGTTGTGTACTGTGTGCAAACTCTTTTGATGGCGTGCCAGGGCAAGGATTCCCTGCTCTGAGTGTGTGTCAGTCGATCGCGTCGCCGCTTTCTCAGACAACAGGAAGTGTGCTGCGGTGAATGGAAAAAAATGTTAAAAATGTAGGCAGAACCCCCTCCTCCTCCCTCCCTCCTCCCTTCTGCACTTCATCTTGAGCAACTTGCTGTTACATCACCACCCAAATAAGGAGCTCTCAAACACTTTTACTATCAGAGCCACCTCCAGCTCTGCCTGCCTGCGGCCCGCGCTGTCACAGTGGGAGTCAGACTCGTCCAGGCTCTCGCATTCACCCAGCTCTTCATCCCTCTGCAGGGGCCCAGTGTCTGGAGCAGACTGCCGCTCAGACAGACGAGGAGAGCTTGTGTGTGTGTGTGTGTGTGTGTGCATTTTATGATCCAGCCTCTCATCACCGCGAGCTGATAGTGTCAGAGTTTTGGCGACCTGCCTGGAGTGGAGGCGAGTACAGCGGAAGCTTGTAATACTTGTTGGACTCCAGTCATTCTGTTACTGTCAGCGCTGCCAGGACAGTCACAGGACAGGACAGGACCACACAGGACAGGCTGACAGGTAAAGGGGTTTTATTTAATGTAATAATGATCATTTGCATTATTATTATTATTATTATTATTATTATTATTATTATTATTATTATTATTTTAGTAGTAGTAGTAGTCATATTTGGATCAGTATTTTCAGATTTGTATCTCAATTTCTAAAATGATGTTTTTTTTGTTTGTTTTTTTATTCGGTTTGTAGTCTAAATGGAATAATATTTCAGTGATTCTGCTTCCATTTCTGTTCCCAGTTGCTGTTCTTATTCTTCTTATTCGTATTGCTGGCCATGGTAATAGTGCCAGTAATAGTGATAGCAATGCTCATATTGTTAGCGCTGTAGATATTTGCACTCTGCAGTGTGTGTTTCACTGTGCTGTACAGTAAGGGGCTGTGAGTGTGTGTGTGTGTGTGTGTGTGTGTGTGTATTCTCTGTGTGTATTCTCTGTGTCAGCGTGGCTCTACAGTAAGGAGCTGTGTGTGTGTGTGTGTGTGTGTGTGTATTCTCTGTGTGTATTCTCTGTGCTCAGCGTGGCTCTACAGTAAGGAGCTGTGAGTGTGTGTGTGTGTGTGTGTGTGTATTCTCTGTGTGTATTCTCTGTGCTCAGCGTGACTTACAGTAAGGAGCTGTGTGTGTGTGTGTGTGTGTGTGTGTGTGTGTAGTGTGTGTGTGTATTCTCTGTGTGTATTCTCAGCTCAGCGTGGCTCTACAGTAAGGAGCTGTGAGTGTGTGTGTGTGTGTGTGTGTGTGTGTGTATTCTCTGTGCTCAGCGTGGCTCTACAGTAAGGGGCTGTGAGTGTGTGTGTGTGAGTGTGTGTGTTTTCTCTGTGTGTATTCTCTGTGTCAGCGTGGCTCTACAGTAAGGAGCTGTGAGTGTGTGTGTGTGTGTGTGTGTGTGTTCTGTGCTCAGAGTGGCTCTACAGTAAGGGGCTGTGTGTGTGTGTGTGTATTTATGCTCAGCTTGGCTCTACAGTAAGGGGCTGTGAGTGTGTGTGAGTGTGTGTGTGAGTGTGTGTGTGTGTGTATTCTCTATGCTCAGCGTGGCTTTACAGTAAGGGGCTGTGTGTGTGTGTGTGTGTGTGTGTGTGTGTGTGTGTGTATTCTCTGTGTGTATTCTCTGTGTCAGCGTGGCTCACTGCTCTCTGCTGTTGTGATGAATGTGTGAAGTGAGAGGTTCAGTGGTGAATCCAGAGGGTGCTGCAATAAGATGTTATTTGATGAAAGGTTCAGTAATGTGGGGCGGCTTTAATGAGATGTCCTGTGTCCCGTGTCAGTGGTCACCTGAACCACCTGCTCATACCAAACCACACAACCTGTTTCACTTTCGAGTTCAGTGTGTAAATGATCCACTAGGCATGCTGGGAGTGTTATAATGTACAGCAGCAGGGTACAGCATGCGGTGATGTAGATAAACTACCGACTTGCTTGTCACTAATTTCTTATTTTATGATTCATCACTTTTACACAAAGTGCACCTTGATTTCCATTCCAAAGTCATTCTTGTATAATATATATATATATATATATATATATATATATATATATATATATATATATATATATATATATATATATATATATATATCACATTCACTCAATTAATTGCATGAATTTCAGGTTTCCCAAAACATATCAAAATATGAATGGCACGCACAGTGTAAACTATCAGATTGCGTTATTGTGTGTCACTGTCAGTCACGGCACACCAAGAGCACTGACCTGCTGGGATGTAGCGGTGTAGAAATACTGAACGTGCTGTTCTGGAAGACAGGCATCTCATTACCTTGGACTTGGAATCAATGAAAATTAAAATAAATGAAAGATTGCAACTTTTCTACCTTTTAAACCCTGTTTTTAGTACCTTGCAATATCTAATTAAGATCTCATTGTTGCTAATTAATACCTCATTGTTGCTAATTAAGATCTCATTGTTGCTAATTAAGATCTCATTGTTGCTAATTAAGATCTCATTGTGCTGAACTCTGCTCCTGTGTTACCTGTTGATAACTTTGTCTCGCACTCTAAGCTGTATTTGTTACTAATTCATCGGTCGATAGCTGGACTGCGCTGTGTTTGTTGTAGCCTGTCAACATGAAGGGTATTTTCCCAGCACAGATCTGGGTTATTTGATGGGTTTGGTTTGTATTGGGATTGATGGAAGTTATTGATACCTGATGACTGTGAAAGAGAAATGACACTGGAAGCTTGTTCCCATTGCTCACCTGCAGTAAAGTGCAGTGCAGTGCAGACAACATTATACCCTTTGGGTGGATCGCAGGCATTACACTGGGAATGAGCCCGCAGTGGATCAGCTCTCTGTTACACTGGGAACGAGCCCGCAGTGGATCAGCTCTCTGTTACACTGGGAACGAGCCCGCAGTGGATCAGCGCTCTCTGTTACACTGGGAACGAGCCCGCAGTGGATCAGCTCTCTGTTACACTGGGAACGAGCCCGCAGTGGATCAGCACTCTCTGTCAGGTCGTAATGCAGGACGATGCAGTCGTACTGCAGGAGTATTACAGGCTGTAGTCAGGAGCCATAGCTAAGAGATCATTTGTGTTCCACCTTATAACAGGGATACAAGTGCTAATGTAGTGGCATCATGGGGCAAATGCGGCGATGACCGTCTCCCATGGTACATCAGGATGCCTTATAATGAGGAAGTACTGGATACATATTGTGCAGCAGTAATGAAAAGTGGCTGGTCTGATTCCAGGCTCTTAATCAGAATACACTGATCTATCACAGAGCTCTTTCACTGTCTCTTCATTGTCCGTAGTGATGTTGGGTTTTAATTACCTGCATCATTTACACTGGGGCCAATATTGGAACTAGCACTGCTCAAAATCTGTTTGTATTCGTTCATATAAGAGCATGTATTAATGACATATAACAGCATTTATTAATGACATATAACAGCATTTATTAATGACATATAACAGCATTTATTAACAACATATAACAGCATTTATTAATGACATATAAGAGCATGTATTAATGACATATAAGAGCATGTATTTATATAACAGCATTGACATACAGTGTGGTTTCTACAGGCTGGAATGTGAGAGGTTAAAGATGAACTCCAAGCACAGTGTCGGCTGTGTTGTTTAGGGAATCCCACCAGAGCTGGTGGAGCAGAGCCCAGGCAGGGGAGAAACACGCTCTGCCTTAGTGCTTTCCATATTATCAGAAGAGGAAAGCAAGGAAGCTGGATATACAGCATGCACCTATATTATACATCTTGAAACAGTGTGCTGTTATTTCATCCTCGATACAGGAGTGTCTATTCAATCTAAATAGCAACGAAAGCATTTCAACTAACATTATTATTATTATTATTATTATTATTATTATTATTATTATTATTATTATTATCAGTGGTAGTAGTAGTATAATTATTAGTATTATTAGTATTATTGTTGTTATTAGTATTAGTATTAGTTGCAGATATTTTCCATTGTTAAATAAGTGGCTGTATAGTTATTTTCCTCTCGGAGGGCTGTTTTTATCTCTCTTTGTCATATTAATTCAGCTCGCTATTGAAGGCCAGGCACCAGTTACTGTGCTGGCAGTGTTTGTACCCAGAGAATCGTCGTCAGGTAAATTTAGAACCAGAAGGCTTTTTGTCTCGTCTGCTGTTGGATCTGGGTGTGTTTCCATGGAAACCAGTTAGGTTACGAGAATAGGAAGAAGCGGCCACAGCGCTGAAAGAGATTAGAGAGATGTTTTTGTTACAGATGAGCGTAACGTTAACCCTGCAGCCAGGCTGCTTTTAGATTTAACCAGTTAACCCCTGACCTGTGACACAAAGCTTCCTGGGCAGAACCAAGCGACGCCAATGCAGTGTCAATGCAGGTCAGAAATGAAATAGAATCTTAACAGTGCAGTGGCATCAGAGACTGGGGGGCAATGCTGGTTACTATGAAAGAGACTGGGGGCAATGCTGGTTACTATGAAAGAGACTGGGGGTCAGTGCTGGTTACTATGAAAGAGACTGGGGGCAGTGCTGGTTACTATGAAAGAGACTTGGGGGCAGTGCTGGTTACTATGAAAGAGACTGGGGGCAGTGCTGGTTACTATGAAAGAGACTGGGGGCAGTGCTGGTTACTATGAAAGAGACTGGGGGGCAGTGCTGGTTACTATGAAAGAGACTGGGGGGCAGTGCTGGTTACTATGAAAGAGACTGGGGGCAGTGCTGGTTACTATGAAAGAGACTGGGGGCAGTGCTGGTTACTATGAAAGAGACTGGGGGGCAGTGCTGGTTACTATGAAAGAGACTGGGGGCAGTGCTGGTTACTATGAAAGAGACTGGGGGGCAGTGCTGGTTACTATGAGAGAGACGGTGGGGGGCAGTGCTGGTTACTATGAAAGAGACTGAGGGGCAGTGCTGGTTACTATGAAAGAGACGGTGGGGGGCAGTGCTGGTTACTATGAAAGAGACTTGGGGGCAGTGCTGGTTACTATGAAAGAGACTGGGGGGCAGTGCTGGTTACTATGAAAGAGACGGTGGGGGGCAGTGCTGGTTACTATGAAAGAGACTGGGGGGCAGTGCTGGTTACTATGAAAGAGACGGTGGGGGCAGTGCTGGTTACTATGAAAGAGACTGGGGGGCAGTGCTGGTTACTATGAAAGAGACTGGGGGGCAGTGCTGGTTACTATGAAAGAGACTGGGGGACAGTGCTGGTTACTATGAAAGAGACGGTGGGGGCAGTGCTGGTTACTATGAGAGAGGCGGTGGGGGGCAGTGCTGGTTACTATGAAAGAGGCGGTGGGGGGCAGTGCTGGTTACTATGAAAGAGACGGTGGGGGGCAGTGCTGGTTACTATGAGAGAGACGGTGGGGGCAGTGCTGGTTACTATGAAAGAGACGGTGGGGGCAGTGCTGGTTACTATGAAAGAGGCGGTGGGGGCAGTGCTGGTTACTATGAGAGAGACTGGGGGCAGTGCTGGTTACTATGAGAGAGACGGTGGGGGGCAGTGCTGGTTACTATGAAAGAGACTGGGGGCAGTGCTGGTTACTATGAAAGAGACAGTGGGGGGCAGTGCTGGTTACTATGAAAGAGACTGGGGGCAGTGCTGGTTACTATGAAAGAGACGGTGGGGGCAGTGCTGGTTACTATGAAAGAGACTGGGGGCAGTGCTGGTTACTATGAAAGAGACTGGGGGGCAGTGCTGGTTACTATGAAAGAGACTGGGGGGCAGTGCTGGTTACTATGAAAGAGACTGGGGGGCAGTGCTGGTTACTATGAAAGAGACGGTGGGGGCAGTGCTGGTTACTATGAAAGAGACGGTGGGGGCAGTGCTGGTTACTATGAAAGAGACGGTGGGGGCAGTGCTGGTTACTATGAAAGAGACTGGGGGGCAGTGCTGGTTACTATGAAAGAGACGGTGGGGGGCAGTGCTGGTTACTATGAAAGAGACTGGGGGCAATGCTGGTTACTATGAAAGAGACTGGGGGCAGTGCTGGTTACTATGAAAGAGACGGTGGGGGCAGTGCTGGTTACTATGAAAGAGACTGGGGGGCAGTGCTGGTTACTATGAAAGAGACGGTGGGGGCAGTGTTGGTTACTATGAAAGAGACTGGGGGCAGTGCTGGTTACTATGAGAGAGACTGGGGGGCAGTGCTGGTTACTATGAGAGAGACTGGGGGGCAGTGCTGGTTACTATGAGAGAGACTGGGGGCAGTGCTGGTTACTATGAAAGAGACGGTGGGGGGCAGTGCTGGTTACTATGAAAGAGACGGTGGGGGCAGTGCTGGTTACTATGAAAGAGACGGTGGGGGCAGTGCTGGTTAGTATGAAAGAGACGGTGGGGAGGCAGTGCTGGTTACTATGAGAGAGACTGGGGGCAGTGCTGGTTACTATGAGAGAGACGGTGGGGGGCAGTGCTGGTTACTATGAAAGAGACGGTGGGGGCAGTGCTGGTTACTATGAGAGAGACTGGGGGGCAGTGCTGGTTACTATGAAAGAGACGGTGGGGGGCAGTGCTGGTTATTATGAAAGAGACGGTGGGGGCAGTGCTGGTTACTATGAAAGAGACGGTGGGGGGCAGTGCTGGTTACTATGAAAGAGACGGTGGGGGCAGTGCTGGTTACTATGAAAGAGACGGTGGGGGGCAGTGCTGGTTACTATGAGAGAGACGGTGGGGGGCAGTGCTGGTTACTATGAGAGAGACGGTGGGGGCAGTGCTGGTTACTATGAAAGAGACTGGGGGCAGTGCTGGTTACTATGAGAAAGAGACTGGGGGCAGTGCTGGTTACTATGAAAGAGACGGTGGGGGGCAGTGCTGGTTACTATGAAAGAGACAGGTGGGGGCAGTGCTGGTTACTATGAGAGAGACATGGGGGGCAGTGCTGGTTACTATGAAAGAGACTGGGGGCAGTGCTGGTTACTATGAAAGAAACTGGGGGCAGTGCTGGTTACTATGAGAGAGACTGGGGGGCAGTGCTGGTTACTATGAAAGAGATGGTGGGGGCAGTGCTGGTTACTATGAGAGAGACTGGGGGCAGTGCTGGTTACTATGAGAGAGACTGGGGGGCAGTGCTGGTTACTATGAGAGAGACGGTGGGGGGCAGTGCTGGTTACTATGAAAGAGACTGGGGGCAGTGCTGGTTACTATGAGAGAGACGGATGGGGGGCAGTGCTGGTTACTATGAAAGAGACTGGGGGCAGTGCTGGTTACTATGAGAGAGCGGTGGGGGGCAGTGCTGGTTACTATGAAAGAGACGGTGGGGGCAGTGCTGGTTACTATGAAAGAGACGGTGGGGGGCAGTGCTGGTTACTATGAAAGAGACGGTGGGGGGCAGTGCTGGTTACTATGAAAGAGACGGTGGGGGCAGTGCTGGTTACTATGAGAGGCGGCTGTGGGGGGCAGTGCTGGTTATTACTACTTGAGTTCAATCCAAGCAAAGTTCTTACAGGAATAAAACAATTTGATTTTTCTAAAACAAGCAGCAAAAATGGAATTGCTCCTCGCAGCAATAAAGTATTGTATGTTGAAATGCTATAATATTGTAAATCAGGGTGTTTTGTGAAACTTCATTTCACTATTTGCCCTCAAGGTACATTTTGCTGCAACAAATGTTTGCAATTTTGGCCTGCTGGATTACATGACTCAAATTCACAATCTTTGTGTAAAAAACTACTGTATTTATTGGCATATCAAAATCCAGTAGAGTACCTGGCTATGTTGGCTTGTGTTGAAGAGTCATACACATTATAATGTCCTCTTTTACCTGGTCGTTTGGTGGCCTCGTTAACGTCTTCATTGACAGATGCTACTGCACTTGCTTCAGATGCCTTTTCTTCTGCATTTGATCCAGGAGTTCCTGGGTTGTTTTAAAAGTTATCCACCAGAGAAGTATGATTACCAGTAATTTAATGAAACCAAGTAGTACAGTACTGTATTCAAAACCAATCAACAGTTCTGTTCTACCCAGTAATCTTTGGGACCAGCACCATGGCAACTGAGAGCGAGCATGTGACCAGAAATAATGTGCTGTTGAGCTGCTGTAGCAAAATACCCATCGCGTGAAATCCGTGTTCTTGTTTTGCACTATTCATGTTGTTTTTCTTTTTATGATGGTCACATTCCACTTCCACATCCCACCCCAGGGGCAGCAGAAGCATCAGTACCAAACACAATTATCAAAGCATTTATTCCAGTCTTTAATTTAACTCCTATTTTTTTTAAAAGAGCAAAACACCTGGTAATTTTACAAAACTAAAACCAACAAAGTAAATAATATAATTAAGGAGTTAGGTTGTTTTTGTGTAACATAACATGGAATTAACTGTTCTTGGGTTGACCATACAAAAGATTCCCACAGTGAAAGCATAGCAAAGTGTGATGAGGTACAGTGAACTGAATTGTGAGGCTGAATGGGGACTCTACTGGTTAAGCAGCAACGAATACAGCAAAATAAAACAATCCTGTGCTGCCAGAGTGATGCAAGTGTTTACTTTGTGTCTAGGAACCCGACTGCTCTGTAAAACACAGCAGGGTGACTTTCACCTGTAAACACATTCCCTGTGCAGCTCGAGGGTCTGCAGTGTGCTGTGAACACATTCCCTGTGCAGCTCGAGGGTCTGCAGTGTGCTGTGAACACATTCCCTGTGCAGCTCGAGGGTCTGCAGTGTGCTGTGAACACATTCCCTGTGCAGCTCGAGGGTCCGCAGTGTGCTGTGAACACATTCCCTGTGCAGCTCGAGGGTCCGCAGTGTGCTGTGAACACATTCCCTGTGCAGCTCGAGGGTCCGCAGTGTGCTGTGAACACATTCCCTGTGCAGCTCGAGGGTCTGCAGTGTGCTGTGAACACATTCCCTGTGCAGCTCGAGGGTCTGCAGTGTGCTGTGAACACATTCCCTGTGCAGCTCGAGGGTCTGCAGTGTGCTGTGAACACATTCCCTGTGCAGCTCGAGGGTCTGCAGTGTGCTGTGAACACATTCCCTGTGCAGCTCGAGGGTCTGCAGTGTGCTGTGAACACATTCCCTGTGCAGCTCGAGGGTCTGCAGTGTGCTGTGAACACATTCCCTGTGCAGCTCGAGGGTCTGCAGTGTGCTGTGAACACATTCCCTGTGCAGCTCGAGGGTCTGCAGTGTGCTGTGAACACATTCCCTGTGCAGCTCGAGGGTCTGCAGTGTGCTGTGAACACATTCCCTGTGCAGCTCGAGGGTCTGCAGTGTGCTGTGAACACATTCCCTGTGCAGCTCGAGGGTCCGCAGTGTGCTGTGAACACATTCCCTGTCTGCAGTGTGACTGATGCAGAAACCAGCACTCAGATCTGTTTGAACCCTGCTGAGGCTGTGCTCTGATTTGAACCCTGAGGCGCTGTGCTCTGATTTGTACCCTGAGGCTGTGCTCTGATTTGAACCCTGAGGCTGTGCTCTGATTTGAACCCTGAGGCGCTGTGCTCTGATTTGAGCCCTGAGGCGCTGTGCTCTGATTTGAGCCCTGAGGCGCTGTGCTCTGATTTGAGCCCTGAGGCGCTGTGCTCTGATTTGAGCCCTGAGGCGCTGTGCTGTCTGATTTGAGCCCTGAGGCGCTGTGCTCTGATTTGAGCCCTGAGGCGCTGTGCTCTGATTTGAACCCTGAGGCGCTGTGCTGTCTGATTTGAACCCTGAGGCGCTGTGCTGTCTGATTTGAACCCTGAGGCGCTGCGCCTGATTTGAACCCTGAGGCGCTGTGCTGTCTGATTTGAACCCTGAGGCACTGTGCTGTGTGGGTTCAGATGTCTTCAGGTTCTCTGCTGACAAAGGCGCACCGTCAGTAAGTTTTTAACAGGAAAGCATTTTTCATAAAGGCAGCGAGGGTGCTCACTATTGCAAGATCAAGTGTATTATCTGGCTGTGACCCATACCTGCCTAACCTCAGAGATTTTTCTATTCAGTCTCAGGGTCCCCAGTCTCTGTCAGCGATCTCTGAGTAAATGTGCTGATTTACCGCTGACCATAATTAAGTTCCAGTCCCCTTATTTCACTTAAGACTGGAGGGTTCCAGTTTAACTGCAGTCCCTCCCTGCTAGCACTGTCATTGGCTGCTTCAAGTTTTAATAAAAAATGGAGAGTGATAGGTGGAACCACTCCAGTTTATAACATCAGTATTTTTCTTTTAATGGGCACTTGAAACAACCAATGATAGCAGGGATCTCTATTAAGTCGTCCATTCAGAGAAGAGGGATGCACTTACGGCGTGGCATTGAGGAAGCTCGCTGACGCTTCACTTCCCAAACTGAGTGGGGATGAGAGGAGGTGTCGATGTTTGAAACTTATTTATTTATTTAATTTATATAGCACCTTTCATACCGAAGTATCACAAGGCACTGTACAAACACATAAAAATACAATAAAATACAAAATATACAAATAATAATAATAATAATAATAAATGTAATTAAGCTAGCAATTATGTTGCATTAAAACCACCAAGATAAAAATGCCATTTTATAAAAATGTGTTTTAAGTTTAGACTTCAAAATACCCACAGACCCAGCTTCCCTAACACATGGAGGCAGAGCATTCCATAGTTTAGGGGCTCTAAAAGAAAAAGCCCTACCTCTCTCCCGTATTGATTTTTTGACCCTGGGAACAACGAGCAGCCCCGCTTCCTGTGATCTAAGAGTGAGATTTGGGAGATACGCGGTCAGTAGCTCCTGCAAATGGCAAGGTGCTGCTCCATTCAAGGTTTTATAGGTCAATAATAAGATTTTAAAAACAATTCTATATTGAACAGGAAGCCAGTGCAAGGAGACTAAAACAGGGGTGATGTGCTCATTTTTTGGTTTTAGTCAAAATTCTAGCAGCTGTATTCTGAACAAGCTGTAGGCAGGACACCGCACATTTTGGGATGCCAGAGAGGAGTGCATTACAGTAATCAATTCTTGAAGAAACAAAGGCATGTGTTAGTCTCAGCGTCAGCTAAGGAGATAATAGGTCTCAGTTTGGCTATGTGTCTCAAGTGATAGAAGGATACTTTAGAAACGTCCCTAATATGAGACTCAAATGATAAATCAGGATCAAAGATAACCCCCAAATTTTTATTTCAGTTTTAGGATTTGATAAAGACTGCTAGGGTCAAACTCATGCAATCTTGCATTTTTTTGTTGCTTATGGGAGCCTACAAACATAACCTCTGTTTTATCTGAATTCAACATTAGGAAGTTTTGAGACATCCAGCACTTGATATCAGCAAGGCAAGCATCAAATAACACCCTGACAGAAGTATCAGCAGGTTTTAAAGACAAATACAGCTGGGTATCATCCGCATAGCAGTGGAAGTTCACACCATGTTTCCTAACGATGTCACCCATATATAATGAAAATAGCAATGGACCCGGAAGAGAAGCTTGTGGAACACCGCAGTCAACGTCTGTCAATGCTGATTTTCCCTCTCCAATAGAGACACACTGATACCTATCAGATAGGTAAGATTGAAACCAGGATAAGACAAGGCCCAAGAAGAATTAGAACTGATGGAAAGTCCAAGTCAGAGCTTATCAGCAGGTCATTTACAACTTTGACAAGGGCTGTCTCTGTACTATGTGCAGCCCGAAATCCAGACTGAAATTTCTGAGATACACCATTAAGAGTTAAAAAACTTGAAATGCAACAACCCTCTCTAAAACCTTGTCTAAGAATGGAAGATTGGAGATGGGCCTGTAGTTATTAATGAGTTTAGGATCCAAGTTGTGTTTTTTGAGCATTGGCTTTACTATCGGTACCTTAAGTGCTGAGGGAACAATACTGGAAGAAATATAACTATTTATCATTTTTAAAACGTGGGTAATAATAACTCCAAGAGCGTTTTTTAATAATTTTGTAGGAATGGGGTCAGGAGAGCATGCTGTAGTTCTCATGTGCTGAATCAGAGCTGTCAGCTCTTGAAGGGTAATCAAAGAAAAGACCTCCAAGGTAGCTTTAGAGGCACTAATAATAGGTAATACTGTGAAACAAGCCTCCTTAATAGAGTATGTTTGTGGAATCTGATTTCTAATGTGTAGTATTTTATTTTTAAAGTGATTTAAGAAGTCATTACAGCTAGGAATAAAACCAGTATCAAGGGTGGAACAATTTTGGAGAAGGATTAATTAATTTATCAATTGTAGCAAAAGAAATCTAGGATTATTTTTATTAGTTTCAATTAAGTTAGAGTAATAAGTTGATCTGACCAATGCCAGAGCCTTCCTATATTTAGCCAGGTGGTCCTTCCATATAGTGTAGTGAACATGCAGTTTAGATTACCCGTCATCTCCGTTCTAATTTCCGACTCTCATGTTTCAATTTCGAGTAGCATCATTAAACCACGGTGAGCTTTGTTTAAAACACCCTCCGAGTTTTGACTGGCTACAACATCTAAGATACCAGTCAGTGAGGTGCTGTAGGTATTCTATATCTCATCTACAGATAAACCCTCCGGGATTGATAATAAACTCAGTATATCAGTTAAGGAGTTAATATCCCGAGATGTAAGTGTACGTTCCATGGATTTTGTAGTTACTGGTATGACCTCAAAAGAATAGCAAGATTGTCAGAAATGGTGAGATCTGTAGTTGATACATTTTGAACAACTAAACCAAGAGAGATTACCAGGTCTAGAGTATGGCCACGATTGTGTTTGGGACCCTTTACATGCTGGAGATAATCTAAGGAATCCAGGAGCCTCATCAATTCCACAGAAGTGGAGTCAGATTCTGTATCAACATGTAGGTTAAAATCACCCAGTAGAAGAATCCTGTCATAATGGACTGTCAATGAAGACAGCAAGTCACTAAATTCAGCTAAAAATAACGGGTTTGACCTAGGTGGTCGATAGATAATTACAATATGAACAGGTAGTGCACTATTTAGTGTTAATGTTAACAGTTCAAAAGATGAATAACCTGGGACAGTAACCTGATTAATTCAATGTTTACTATGGAAAATAGTAGCATTTGTTGCATTTAAATGTAAGTTATACATGGTGATTAGAAGGTAAGTTTACCACATCAATGACATGGTGTGTTGATGTGGTAAACTTACTTCTAATCACCCTGTTGATTTTACTTCAAATATATAAATACCACTGTGTCATCAAGCGTGTTCAACAGCACTAATAAAGTGACAAAGTGTTTGGGGTTTTGTTTTGGAATATGGTGGTAGGATATTGAGACTGCATGGGGCGGCGAGAGCCGTCATGGGCCCGGGAAGGATTGGTATGTATTTTATATATATATATATATATATATATATATATATATATATAAAACCAAAAAAAGTTCCCCTTCATCAGGGCCCCTTCGAGGCGTTGGGCCCCTTGAGGCGTTGGGCCCGGGGAAATTTCCCGTCCTCCCACCCTCTTGGTGGGACTGAGACTAGCGTGATGATTTGCTGACAATTGTAATAACCAGCAATCCGGACTCCTACTTAAACATTCAGAAGCTCTAGCTGTGGTCTCTGACGCTGCTATCCCAATTGTTTGAACTGTGGGAGGAGGCGGTGGAGCTGGACAGCGACTTGGATGATGACCCCTAATTTTGGTGAATTCCAAACCATTTCTGCTGTTACTCCTGTGAGAACCTAATGATAAGTTATGTGAATCCCTGGTAATAAAGCATAGAAGAAGAGGGAAGCATTGTAAAGCTTAGGGAGAAGATATCCCGTGGAGAAGTCTATCCTGGGCAGTGTGACCCCTCATGGGGTGCTAGTGGACCCTCCGCTCTCTCTTCATGTGTGGATCAGGGCTGACCATACTGGGGAGCGGAGGGTTAACACAATAAACCAGCACACAGGGCTGCAGGCAGCGTGCTGCACTGGGAGTCAGGAGGTCAGTGCAGGTTTAGAACCCCCAGGACATACTCTCTGATAAAACTGCACTGTGTGTGTGTGGGCTTGTGAAGCAGCCACACTGAGCCCCAAAGATCTGGCTTTGAAAGGAAAGAGTAAAACAGCTACTGCACACTGTGAGTGTGCCTGTCTGGGATCTCTATGTATTGAATGGGTTGCACTGTTGTGGGCCCAGCTGCTGCACACTGTGAGTGTGCCTGTCTGGGATCTCATTCGAAATGATCTAGACAGCATTCAAAACTGGGCAGACACATGGCAAATGACATTTAATAGAGAAAAGTGTAAAGTATTGCATGCAAGCAATAAAAATGTGCATTATAAATATCATATGGGAGATACTGAAATTGAAGAAGGGAACTATGAAAAGACCTAGGAGTTTATGTTGACTCAGAAATGTCTTCATCTAGACAATGTGGGAAGCTATAAAAAAAGACCAACAAGATGCTCGGATATATTGTGAGGAGTGTTGAATGAGATTCTGGGATCAATAAGCTACTAACAACCAAACGAGCAAGATGGGCTGAATGGCCTCCTCTCGTTTGTAAACTTTATGTTCTTATGTACTTCTTATATAGTGAAAGGATTGCACTGTGGTGGGCACAGCTACTGCACACTGTGAGTGTGCTTGTCTGGGATCTCTGTATATTGACAGCTGCTTGTGTGACGTGTGCTCCACTTTGTGTTCAGTGGGATGCTGCTGGAGCAGCTGATTGCTTTGCTATGAGGGGTGCTGATAGTTAATGAGTGAGTGCCACGTGTCAAACACTGTGATGACATGCAGTTCAAATATAGCTGTCAGCCTTAGTGCTGCTTATAGAGGAGGAAGTGTACAGTGTAGGCCAGCTCATTTCATATTCAGTATTTCTTCAATGTATTAACTGTGCATCCATCATCCTAATACTGTGCATCCATCATCCTAATACTGTGCATTAACTGTGTATCCATCATCCTAATACTGTGCATTAACTGTGCATCCATCATCCTAATACTGTGCATTAACTGTGCATCCATCATCCTAATACTGTGCATTAACTGTGTATCCATCATCCTAATACTGTGCATCCATCATCCTAATACTGTGCATTAACTGTGTATCCATCATAATAATACTGTGCATTAACTGTGCATCCATCATCCTAATACTGTGCATTAACTGTGCATCCATCATCCTAATACTGTGCATTAACTGTGCATCCATCATCCTAATACTGTGCATCCATCATCCTAATACTGTGCATTAACTGTGCATCCATCATCCTAATACTGTGCATTAACTGTGCATCCATCATCCTAATACTGTGCATCCATCATCCTAATACTGTGCATTAACTGTGCATCCATCATCCTAATACTGTGCATTAACTGTGTATCCATCATCCTAATACTGTGCATTAACTGTGCATCCATCATCCTAATACTGTGCATTAACTGTGCATCCATCATCCTAATACTGTGCATTAACTGTGTATCCATCATCCTAATACTGTGCATTAACTGTGCATCCATCATCCTAATACTGTGCATCCATCATCCTAATACTGTGCATTAACTGTGTATGCATCATCCTAATACTGTGCATTAACTGTGTATCCATCATCCTAATACTGTGCATTAACTGTGTATCCATCATCCTAATACTGTGCATTAACTGTGCATCCAACCATCCTAATACTGTGCATCCATCATCCTAATACTGTGCATTAACTGTGTATCCATCATCCTAATACTGTGCATTAACTGTGTATCCATCATCCTAATACTGTGCATTAACTGTGCATCCATCATCCTAATACTGTGCATTAACTGTGCATCCATCATCCTAATACTGTGCATTAACTGTGCATCCATCATCCTAATACTGTGCATTAACTGTGCATCCATCATCCTAATACTGTGCATTAACTGTGTATCCATCATCCTAATACTGTGCATTAACTGTGCATCCATCATCCTAATACTGTGCATTAACTGTGTATCCATCATCCTAATACTGTGCATTAACTGTGCATCCATCATCCTAATACTGTGCATTAACTGTGCATCCATCATCCTAATACTGTGCATCCATCATCCTAATACTGTGCATTAACTGTGTATCCATCATCCTAATACTGTGCATTAACTGTGTATCCATCATCCTAATACTGTGCATTAACTGTGCATCCATCATCCTAATACTGTGCATTAACTGTGTATCCATCATCCTAATACTGTGCATTAACTGTGCATCCATCATCCTAATACTGTGCATTAACTGTGTATCCATCATCCTAATACTGTGCATTAACTGTGAATCCATCATCCTAATACTGTGCATTAACTGTGTATCCATCATCCTAATACTGTGCATTAACTGTGCATCCATCATCCTAATACTGTGCATTAACTGTGCATCCATCATCCTAATACTGTGCATTAACTGTGTATCCATCATCCTAATACTGTGCATTAATGTGGCGATGTGGCCACTTGTCGTAGTTTGTGTTATATGTTGCATGTTGCGTGTGTTAATGTTGGTGTATAGTCATTGGTACACGGGATATAAGCGGTTGTGTGTTTCACGTGTATTTAAGATGTAATTGTATTTAGGCACGGGATTGCACATCACTTCACTTCACGTGCAGATAAAATGTGTATAATGTGTGTCACGGGATTGCACTTAGTTAATTCACGTGCAGTTGTACCGAGACTCCGATTGAATGATTGACTAGCAATCGAGTCTTGGTACAACTGCATAAAACTGCATGTTTTCACCCACTCGGGGTTGGGTGTTCGTGAGTGGAGAACGGGTGTGGAGAAGGAGAGACAATAAAATAAATAGTAAAAAGAATAATAACTGTAGAAACTCACCGTGTTTGTTTGTCTCCGTGCACTGTTTGTTAGTGTCTGTCCGTTTTGTTTACCTGTTTATTTTGGCGAAAGTGCCGTGTGATGTTTTTGTGTTCTTTTATTTTGTTTATTAAATGCTGAGCACAACCAGGCAAGTGCTCAGCTTCACCAAAACCTCACTGTCTGTTGTGTATTACTTCCTGTTTCTGGTCTGACGTCACCCACTGCTGCCGTCTTTGTGACACGTGGTGTCATCGGGGATTACCAGCGCCTCCAAGACTCAGACCAGAGCAGGAGTACCGTGTGTTTTTGGAGAGAGGAAAAAAAAAAAATGGATTTTTTTGGAGAAATGGAGGGAGGAAAGGCGCTAGAGAGGAAGCAACAGCAGCACCCATCCTGCAGCCCAGTGTCAGAGGAGGTGATCGACTGGCTGCTGGATCAGGAGAAGCAAGGGGGCCCAGAGTAACATCAGCGCAGCAGTTGCAGGCGGTGTTAAAAGGTGCCCTGCACCGCTACTAACAAGGCTGTTGTCCTCTCTAGCGCCAAAGGGAGGAGCCCGAGCGTCCCTACGCCTGAGTGGGAGGAGCCCGAACGTCCCTACGCCTGAGTGGGAGGAGCCCGAACGTCCCTACGCCTGAGTGGGAGGAGCCCAACGTCCCTACGCCTGAGTGGGAGGAGCCCAACGTCCTACGCCTGAGTGGGAGGAGCCCGAACGTCCCTACGCCTGAGTGGGAGGAGCCCGAACGTCCCTACGCCTGAGTGGGAGGAGCCCGAACGTCCCTACGCCTGAGTGGGGGAGCCCGAACGTCCCACGCCTGAGTGGGGGAGTCGGTGGCCCACAGCCCAAAAGGGAGGAGTCGGTGCGTCCACAGCCCAAAAAGGGAGGAGTCGGTGGCCCACAGCCCAAAAAGGAGGAGTCGGTGGTCCACAGCCCAAAAGGGAGGAGTCGGTGCGTCCACAGCCCAAGAGGGAGGAGTCGGTGCGTCCACAGCCCAAAAGGGAGGAGTCGGTGCGTCCACAGCCCAAAAGGGAGGAGTCGGTGCGTCCACAGCCCAAAGGGAGGAGTCGGTGCGTCCACAGCCCAAAAGGGAGGAGTCGGTGCGTCCACAGCCCAAAGAGAGGGAAGTCGGGCTTCCACAGCCCTAGGACCCAAGCTGCCAGCAGAGGGAGAATGCCTGCTGTCCCCATGTCCACCAGCAGAGGAAGAATGCCTGCTGTCCCGTGTCCACCAGCAGAGGAAGAATGCCTGCTGTCCCCGTGTCCCCAGCAGAGGGTGAATGCCTGCTGGGTTCCCATCCACCAGCAGAGTGTGAACGTCTGCTGGTATCACTTCCCACCGTCACCACCCGGAGGAGAGGAACAGGAGCTGCCTCTGCCTCCACCACAGTCCCCTGCAGGAGCGGGAGAGCCGCACCAGTCCCCTGCAAGAGAAGCGGAGCCGCACCAGTCCCCTGCAACAGTAGGAGACCACACGCTGCTCGCACCTCCATCGCCAGGAGACTACACGCTGCTCGCACCGCCATCGCCAGGAGACTACACGCTGCTCCCACCTCCACCACTTCCTCCACTAGGAGCAGAGGAGCAGGAGCTGCCTCTGCCTCCACCACCTCAATTGCTTCTACCAGGAGCAGAGCAGCAGGAGCTGCCCTGCCTCCTCCGCCAGCAGAGGGTGAGTACCTGCTGGTTCCGCCTTCTTTGTCGTGGGAGGACTGCTTGCCCCTCCCACCTCCACCAGCAGAGGGTGAATACCTGCTGGTTCCGCCACTGCCCGAGCAGAGGAGCAGGAGCTGTCTCCGCTTCCGCACCTCCACCACAGGGAGTATGGTGGCCGGAGCCCCAGAAAGGGAGCTACCGGCTACAAAGACAGGGGAGAGGTCAGGAGACCACTTTCCCCAGCAGCAGTTTGCTGCAGGAGTTCTTGAGGCCGGAGCCCCACAGGAGGGAGCTACCGGCTACAAAGACAGGGGAGAGGTCAGGAGACCACTTTCCCCAGCAGCAGTTTCTCTGCAGGAGTTCTTGTGGCGGAGCCCCACAGGAGGGAGCTACTGCTACGAAGAAAGGGGAGAGGTCAGGAGACCAGCATCCCCAGCAGCAGTTTCGCTGCAGGAGTGGACCAGCATGCTGTCAGCCGTGCCACTACCGGCAGGGGTGCTGACAGCATTGCCAGCCATGGGCCCACTGAAGCCTCCCTTCCCAGCCCGAGACTTTGTCCTGGACTGCTGGGTTTTAAGGGGAGGTGGCGTTGAGGCCATGTGCTGCGCACAGGAGGGGTATATGTGGCGATGTGGCGCGCCTTGTGCGTAGTTTGTGTTATATGTTGCATGTTGCGTGTGTTAATGTTGGTGTATAGTCATTGGTACACGGGATATAAACGGTTGTGTGTTTCACGTGTATTTAAGATGTAATTGTATTTAGGCACGGGATTGCACATCACTTCACTTCACGTGCAGATAAAATGTGTATAATGTGTGTCACGGGATTGCACTTAGTTAATTCCGTGCAGTTGTACCGAGACTCCGATTGAATGATTGACTAGCAATCGAGTCTCGGTACAACTGCATAAACTTGCATGTTTTCACCCACTCGGGGTTGGGTGTTCGGTGAGTGGAGAACGGTGTGGAGAAGGAGAGACAATAAAATAAATAGTAAAAGAATAATAACTGTAGAAACTCACCGTGTTTGTTTGTCTCCGTGCACTGTTTGTTAGTGTCTGTCCGTTTTGTTTACCTGTTTATTTTGGCGAAAGTGCCGTGTGATGTTTTGTGTTCTTTTATTTTGTTTATTAAATGCTGAGCACAACCAGGCAAGTGCTCAGCTTCACCAAAACCTCACTGTCTGTTGTGTATTACTTCCTGTTTCTGGTCTGACGTCACCCACTGCTGCCGTCTTTGTGACAATTAACTGTATATCCATCATAATAATACTGTGCATTAACTGTGTAAAGTGTTGTATGTACTGCAGGTCCAGTAGTGTGCTGTACTGTAGAGCTGAGCTCTGACTTTGTACAGCTTTGAAAGTTTTTCCCATATAGCAGACCTCTGAAAAACATTCTAGAACTTTGTTACTTTACGTTATTGAGCATAAGTGCAGTGTTGCTGTAGCCAATTTACACTGAATTTTTAAACATATGTCACTTCTTAAATTATCATCCTGAAAAAATGGCACCATTAGTGAAGCTGTTCCCTCCAGGTGTGAATCTGGCTTCTGTTGTTTTGTTCTGTTCAGTGTTCAGTCTTAGTCATCTTTAACACAACAAGCGCCGTGTTCACCTGCCTTTCTGAACCACAATGCAGTTTACCATAGTAACGCTGCAGTGTACCATGCTTTACCATGCGAATACTGATCATTTCCACTGCTGGACCTGGTTTGTTTTTAGAATTCTGTATCTTACTGATTCAGCATGCCTTCATTTGCTGTCAGAATGCCTTACTGTGGTTTGCTACAGTAACATTTTATAAGGAGCATAAGAGCTGTTTTTGTAGGTGTTGTTTTTCCACAATGAGCCCAGCCTAGAGAGCCGGAGTAGAGATCATCTTCTATCAGCTACTCAGTAAGAGCAGAGCTGTGGAAATGAGAGCACTTTGGAGAGCTGGACAGTGCCACAGTGAAACATCTACTATCCAAACTGCAAGAAGACCGTCTACCAAGTAGGGCTTGTTTGGAAACAGAGGTGTTCAGATGACAGAGGTGTTCAGATGATCAGGGTTTGGTTTAACTCTAGTTTCTGTGCAGGGTCCGGTAAGCAGACGTGTAGAGAAGTGTACTGTAGCCTTTTGTTTCTTTGTTGAAGCAGGGTAGTAGATCTGCAGTGTGCGCTGCCTGATACGCTGTGCTTGGCTCTGCTCCACTCTGCACTCAGCTGCCCCTGGCGATCCCCTGACTCTGAGCTGCTAACCCGATTCTTTCTGCTGACTCTGCACAGACAGCCTCCCCAGTGAAGTGCTAGCTCACAGCTCACAGCTCACAGCTCACAGCCCAGCAGGCTGAATAACACATTCACTGTTGCAGAAGCTCAGTGTTTGGGGATAACATGAAGAAATGTCCCACGCAGTCATTCTGCATGCTTCATGGACTGCTCATTCAATTGTTTGATGTATTTGAGTGAGGGTTTGTGTGAGTTGGGTAAATACTGTGCTCTTATTATTCTGTCCCAGTACTTATTGAAGGGTGCGGAAGATCCCTCTAGAAGCGGGTACCAGAGTAGCTCAGTTTGACTCTGAATGTGTTGTTATGGGAACAGGTTGAGAAGCTAAGGACACACGTGATGACACTGGGGTGTGGATCAATCATGACGTTTCATTTTCAGGGCTTTGAGGAGGTCCTGGTTAACTTCTCTGTGTGAAGATTCTCCTGCAATAGCAGGTGAGATGAAGCTTGAGGTGGGCAGCATGTCATTGACCAGCATAGTGACCCTGTGTTTTCTGTGCTGTGTTCTCACTCTGATTGCCTCACACACTTACAGTGACTATTCCCGAAAGTACCGCTGGCTGCTTACTCATCTGAATCAGCTTCTCCTTTTGCATCTCAGAGGGTGTTTACACACTATGGGCTGACTATGTGGAGTTCATCGCCTGATTCATCTCCTGGGGTCACCAGATCTGAATACTAGCGTGGGATTATTCCTCTTGGAATCCTACATGGAAGGAGGGAGTTCCTGCTTACTGCTGCGAAGAGGTTTCACAGACTGCAGTGTGAGAGCCAATCCACACCAGGATCCTGCTCCGATCCACACGATGCAGAGGTTCACAGGCTGCAGGATCCTGCTCCTCTCCACACAATGCAGAGGTTCACAGTCTGCAGGATCCTGCTCCGATCCACATGATGCAGAGGTTCACAGACTGCAGGAACCTGCTCCGATCCACACGATGCAGAGGTTCACAGACTGCAGGATCCTGCTCCGATCCACACGATGCAGAGATTCACAGTCTGCAGGATCCTGCTCCGATCCACACGATGCAGAGGTTCACAGTCTGCAGGATCCTGCTCCGATCCACATGATGCAGAGGTTCACAGGCTGCAGGATCCTGCTCCGATCCACACGATGCAGAGGTTCACAGTCTGCAGGATCCTGCTCCGATCCACACGATGCAGAGGTTCACAGTCTGCAGGATCCTGCTCCGATCCACACGATGCAGAGGTTCACAGTGTGCAGGATCCTGCTCCGATCCACACGATGCAGAGGTTCACAGTCTGCAGGATCCTGCTCCGATCCACACGATGCAGAGGTTCACAGTCTGCAGGATCCTGCTCCGATCCACACGATGCAGAGGTTCACAGTCTGCAGGATCCTGCTCCGATCCACACGATGCAGAGGTTCACAGTCTGCAGGATCCTGCTCCGATCCACACGATGCAGAGGTTCACAGGCTGCAGGATCCTGCTCTGATCCTCACGATTCAGAGGTTCACAGACTGCAGGATCCTGCTCCGATCCACACGATGCAGAGGTTCACAGTCTGCAGGATCCTGCTCCGATCCACACGATGCAGAGGTTCACAGACTGCAGGAACCTGCTCCGATCCACACGATGCAGAGGTTCACAGACTGCAGGATCCTGCTCCGATCCACACGATGCAGAGGTTCACAGACTGCATGATCCTGCTCTGATCCACATGATGCAGAGGTTCACATGCTGCAGGATCCTGCTCCGATCCACACGATGCAGAGGTTCACAGACTGCAGGATCCTGCTCCGATCCACACGATGCAGAGGTTCACAGACTGCAGGATCCTGCTCCGATCCACATGATGCAGAGGTTCACAGGCTGCAGGATCCTGCTTCGATCCAGTCCATCTGCTACTACTCAATAAGCAAGCCCTGTGCCTCCTAACAACACCATCATTAGCCCTGTAAGGAAGGGCTACTATAAACTGTGCCCATGGCCAGAGTGCTTTGCCCACAACAGAAACTAATCTGCAAAAGCTGCAATACTGTATTAAACTGCAGCCCTCCTACTTTGTAGCATTTGAAAAAAATGTATTGAACATTTTTGAATAATTTAATTTTATTGCCAGTCATGAGTTATTGTCCATGCAGAGCAGCCCTATTTAAAAAGCACTTGGGATTTCTGATTTCTGGGATTTCTGATTTCTACACTGTCATTGATGCCATAGGGAAAACACAAGCCAGGGGCGACTGAGTCAGTGCAGACGATTACTGAAGAGCATGACAGAGAGAGGCGTCCGGCCGGCCAGCCGACAGCACAGCTAGTGATCAGGTGTCAGGCAAGGACTTCTTATGGAACTTCCTGACACATTTCTTACATTTCTCTGTGATGCAAGCTACTTTTATAAAATCCACCCACGAGTCAATTACAGTGTAGCCTGTAACCAACAATGAAAGAATATCCAAACATGAAAACCATGCTTGTCACAGTACAAGGGAAGATCTCTTCCTTAACTATTACACACTCAACAGTGCTGCATTTAGAAATACTAAAAGAAGTGTAATAAATTCAATGACAAAACATTTAGTCTGGAAGCGTTTCTGAATTTACCTGCAGACTGAGCCTGTGATACTGTAACTCTGTGATACTGTGACACTGAATCTCAGGTCCTCCAGTCTCAGGCTTCGATTCTCATTAATAATGGATTGTGTTTATTAGCCTGCTCTCGCCCCTGAGCACTGTGGAGAAGCAGCTCGTCAGGGAGTCCTGAGATCTTTGAGCCCCGGTGTGTCCCTCTGAACACAGGCTCCAGTGAAAGGCATTTCAAAGGGGCTTGCTTCCCTGGCAGAGCTGCTGTACATGAAGCCTCTCCAGAATACAGCTGAGCTCATCTTCACATCAGGGGCTCCACGGGCCCTGCGCCATGCTGACAGGGTTACAACACATGATTCTAACTGTCTGTCAAATCCTAATGACCTGCCATAACAATGTCAATAGGGTGCAGGGCTGACTGGAGGGCTCAATGTGACGAGTCTACAAGGTGTTTAAATTTCCTCAGTGACTGAGACTGGCTTCTAATTCCAGCAGGGAAGTTGTGTTGTGAGTCTGAAGCGAAGTTTGTTCTCCAGAATCACTGGATACAAAAGCACCTGATACAGAAGCACCTGCCTACCGAGCACCTGCATCAGTCAGATCTGCAGCAGGGAGATGCAGCTGTAAAATATTACACAGCACACAGCGGGATTTCAGCAGGGAGATGCAGCTGTAAAATATTACACAGCACACAGCGGGATTTCAGCAGGGAGATGCAGCTGTAAAATATTACACAGCACACAGCGGGATTTCAGCAGGGAGATACAGCTGTAAAATATTACACAGCACACAGCGGGATTTCAGCAGGGAGATACAGCTGTAAAATATTACACAGCACACAGCAGGATTTCAGCAGGGAGATGCAGCTGTAAAATATTACACAGCATACAATGGGATTTCAGCAGGGAGATGCAGCTGTAAAATATTACACAGCACACAGTGGGATTTCAGCAGGGAGATGCAGCTGTAAAATATTACACAGCACACAGCGGGATTTCATCTGCATACCAAATGAGTCAGTCGTATAAATTCAGTTTACGTTCAGGTAAGTGATATGCATGGCAGATGCTTATTTACTCAACTAAACTCCATGAATACAAGAATGTTGAGTGTGTTTGTGGCAATCCTTTGCTTTCAGCTTGTTCCAATGCTGGCACGGCTCCTGTATTTAGCTGGAGTGTCTCTCAGCGTCTCTGTGTGTCTGGGTTGTGGATGGTAATGCTGTTGTAGGCAGGCGCACTCTCTGGCGCTCCCTGAAATAGGAAGTGTTCTTGGGCTAGAGATCCTCTGCTTACACAGCACTATGCGCTTGAAACAACATTGTTATTGCCTCTTCCATAACTATTGAGTTTGTTCCTGCTTTTATATTTCTCTAGATTTCTCCATGACAGTCCAGTGGAGATGCAAGATAATAGCTTACAAATTCATTCAGGAATGGAATGGCTGAACTCTGTGTGTGTGTGTTTGCGTGTTTGAGTGTGTGTATGTGGTTTTGAGTGTGTGAGTGTGCATGTCTGTGTGTGTGTCTGTGTTTCTGGGTGTCTGTGTGTGTGTCTGGGTGTCTGTGTGTGTCTGGGTGTCTGTGTGTGTGTCTAGGTGTCTATGTGTGTGTCTGTGTCTGGGTGTCTGTGTGTGTCTGTGTGTGTGTCTGGGTGTCTGTGTGTGTCTGTGTGTGTGTCTGGGTGTCTATGTGTGTGTCTGTGTGTGTGTCTGGGTGTCTATGTTTGTGTCTGTGTGTGTGTCTGGGTGTCTGTGTGTGTGTCTGGGTGTGTGTTTGGGTGTGTGTGTCTGGGTGTCTATGTGTGTGTCTGTGTGTGTGTCTGGGTGTCTATGTTTGTGTCTGTGTGTGTCTGGGTGTCTGTGTGTGTCTGGGTGTGTGTTTGGGTGTGTGTGTCTGGGTGTCTGTGTGTGTGTCTCGATGTATGTGTGTGTGTGTCTGTGTGTGTGTTTGTGTGTATGTGTCTGTGTGTATGCCTGGGTGTCTGTGTGTGTGTGTCTGTGTGTATGTCTGGGTGTCTGTGTGTGTGTCTCGGTGTATGTCTGGGTGTCTCGGTGTATGTGTCGTGTCTGGGTGTATGTGTGTGTGTCTGTGTGTGTGTCTGGGTGTATGTGTGTGTGTCTCGGTGTTATGTGTCTGTGTCTGTGTGTGTGTCTGGGTGTCTGTGTGTGTGTCTCGGTGTATGTGTGTGTGTCTGTGTGTGTGTCTGTGTTTCTGTGTGTGTGTCTCGGTGTCTGTGTAGAAGCTGCTTGTGTCCTCTGAGAGATGTTTATACTGCGCATGTGGCTGTTCCAAAGCTATTTATTTATCATATTTCAACGGCCAGCTTGAGCAGAGGGACGTCACAATAGTGACTCCCACAGCAACAGCGATGTTCAACCTGTAAAACAAACAGAAATGCCTGTACCTAATTAAGTGTAGCATATTGCGTAAATGGTTAATTACGTGTGCATAAACAGAAAACACAGTGGTTCTTCGTGGGTAACTCATAGTTAAGGATACGATTTTGTCACGGAGGCCACGGAAATCATGAAAATCGTGAATTTGAAGAAAAGTCTCTGAAATCTTGGAAATGGATGGAAAAACACATTTGGTTTGGCACTTCCTTTATTTTCTTTCAAAATGCAGTATGTCATGCACTGAAAATACAAACCTGCAGTGTCTGTAAATTGTTTGGTTGTGTATGCACACAGCATTTATGTGTAACTTGTTAATTATTTTTTTAAACAAGAAGTGGGCTTGCATCTTTAAAAAAATTAATTAATACTCACATTTTATTTAATAAAACTTTCATACAATGTAGTGTACCCAAGTTGAAAATAAATACTCACTTTCTCTAAAACTAAACATTGCTAAACAAAACACTTCAGACTGCCGTTGAACATCATTTTTATTTCCTGCAAACTGTAGCTGAAGCGGGAGGTTTATCTGTTTCTAGTCTTTTTTCGGATCTTTGTGATGCCCTTCTTGGACACAGTGCCTGCCTGTCTGACCTTTCTGAGAATTTTTGTTTTTTCTGCAACTTGCCAGTGAAATGCACAAAAAATCAGCGTGTCGCATCCTTACTCATAGTCAGTTTGTGCATAAAGACATACTGTAACAGCTCAACTTGTCTCTCTCTGTGCTCGTGTCTCCGCCCTCTTTGGTTATTTGTGGATTACTGAACCATTGTGTCAACTCTTTACAAAAGTTTGCAACAGTGAATTTGTCATGCTTTTCCCATGGTTGTACTACACCTTTATCACAGTTTACCATGGTTTTTAATATGCTTCGGCATGCTTTATTACACTTTGCTGTGTTTTACTGTGAGGGCACATCCACTCTGCGTGTGCGTGCGGTACTTGGCAGCACATTGCCCCTGGGTGGCAGTGAGGCCGGCAGGAGACCGCTCTGTAGAGCTATAACAGCGTGTGTGGGGGCGATGGCGGTGTGAGGTGAGTCACTGTGAGCGTCACTGAGGCTGGACTCTCGCAACTTGGGCTCTGAACCCCTGGAGACACAATGTAGCTCCAGGAAGGCAGCGTGGGATTAGAGAGGTCCCCAGCAAGAGAGGAGAAACTAATGGACAGATCACTGCTGCTGTCCACAGTGCTTCATTCACAGAGGAGATACAGTTCACTGCTGCTCTCCACTGTGCTTCATTCACAGAGGAGATACTAATGGACAGATCACTGCTGCTCTCCACTGTGCTTCATTCACAGAGGAGATACTAATGGACAGATCACTGCTGCTCTCCACTGTGCTTCATTCCAGAGGAGATACTAATGGACAGATCACTGCTGCTCTCCACTGTGCTTCATTCAGAGGAGATACTAATGGACAGATCACTGCTGCTCTCCACTGTGCTTCATTCACAGAGGAGATACTAATGGACAGATCACTGCTGCTCTCCACTGTGCTTCATTCACAGAGGAGATACTAATGGACAGATCACTGCTGCTCTCCACTGTGCTTCATTCAGAGGAGATACTAATGGACAGATCACTGCTGCTCTCCACTGTGCTTCATTCACAGAGGAGATACTAATGGACAGATCACTGCTGCTCTCCACTGTGCTTCATTCAGAGGAGATACTAATGGACAGATCACTGCTGCTCTCCACTGTGCTTCATTCAGAGGAGATACTAATGGACAGATCACTGCTGCTCTCCACTGTGCTTCATTCACAGAGGAGATCCTAATGGACAGAGCACTGGAACAAGAAAGAGTTGAATGAGCACTGCAGGTGTCTGAGTACCCACGCTCTGAGGGAGTGAGCACTTTGCCTGGTAAAACTCTGTGTAGTTTGCAGAGTGAACCGTGGCGCTGCTATCTCAGGGTTCAGTGATGAACTTGAATCGGTGTTGAGCGAGGGTTCAGTGATGAACTTGAATTGATGTTGAGCGAGGGTTCAGTGATGAACTTGAATCGGTGTTGAGCGAGGGTTCAGTGATGAACTTGAATCGGTGTTGAGCGAGGGTTCAGTGATGAACTTGAATCGGTGGTGAGCGAGGGTTCAGTGATGAACTTGAATCGGTGTTGGCGAGGGTTCAGTGATGAACTTGAATCGGTGTTGGCGAGGGTTCAGTGATGAACTTGAATCGGTGTTGAGCGAGGGTTCAGTGATGAACTTGAATCGGTGTTGAGCGAGGGTTCAGTGATGAACTTGAATCGGTGTTGGCGAGGGTTCAGTGATGAACTTGAATCGGTGGTGAGCGAGGGTTCAGTGATGAACTTGAATCGGTGTTGGCGAGGGTTCAGTGATGAACTTGAATTGATGTTGGCGAGGGTTCAGTGATGAACTTGAATCGGTGTTGGCGAGGTTCAGTGATGAACTTGAATCGGTGGTGGCGAGGTTCAGTGATGAACTTGAATCGGTGTTGGCGAGGGTTCAGTGATGAACTTGAATCGGTGTTGAGCGAGGGTTCAGTGATGAACTTGAATCGGTGTTGGCGAGGGTTCAGTGATGAACTTGAATCGGTGTTGAGCGAGGGTTCAGTGATGAACTTGAATCGATGTTGAGCGAGGGTTCAGTGATGAACTTGAATCGGTGTTGAGCGAGGGTTCAGTGATGAACTTGAATCGGTGGTGGCGAGGGTTCAGTGATGAACTTGAATTGATGTTGAGCGAGGGTTCAGTGATTTCAGTGATGAACTTGAATCGGTGTTGAGCGAGGGTTCAGTGATGAACTTGAATCGGTGGTGAGCGAGGGTTCAGTGATGAACTTGAATCGGTGGTGAGCGAGGGTTCAGTGATGAACTTGAATCGGTGGTGAGCGAGGTTCAGTGATGAACTTGAATCGGTGGTGGCGAGGGTTCAGTGATGACCACGTGTCCAATCGTAAGGAAACCTGCTGTGAGCATCTTTAGCCCAAGTCACTGCGAGTGTGTTCATTTGAGGCTATTTGGAGGCAGTACATCAGTAGGTCACACTTTTACATGCATTTAAGAAACTTTAGTTGGGACTTTCTTTTCGAATCACAGGGCATGCCCGCCTGTCTGTCTGTGTGTTAAATGTACATTTTGTGCCGTGAATGTCGGTCATGGTGATCTACTTTTTCAAGTTGTTAGTTTGAATGTATTTTGGTATTTAGCCGTGCAGGGATAGATGTCACTGACTAGCTTGGAGTTGGAATTCTGCAATCCCAGCATCCAATGCATATCTCTTGTCCAGTCCAGCCCTGTGCTTGATAACTTCATTGCTGACATGTGTTGCTAGAGTAATTGGGCAGTCAGGCTTGTGCTAATTCAGGTTAACTGGTTCAGGCAAACTGCTTCCCCTCATCAGAAGGCCTGGACCTCTTCTAGCTGATAATCAGTTAAAGAATTGAATTGCCAGAAAAGACTAATTACTGGCTGGATAACTTCTGTAATGAGCCAAGTGTCAGTTTAGAGTAGCTGTAAGAGGAGACTGCGTGCTGGCACCTGCTTTTAGAACTCATCTCAGAAGGGTTCGAACACAGCCAGCTGGGTTCCATGGAATTCGAGGACAAGCTATACCCTCCCATGTGAAATGTACACTGTAGTGCAGTCCATTCACTCTAGACTTGTTCACATCCCCCAAGCAAAGAGTCGTAACCCTGTCAGCATGGTGCAGGGCTCTTCCTGTCACTGGAGCCCCTGATGTGAGGATGAGCTCAGCTGTATTCTGGAGAGGCCTCATGTACAATACAGTGTACAGCTATGGCCACACGTTTGCATCACCCTATAGAATGAACTCATTTTGCTTCATAAAGTCGAATGAAACCTGCTGAATAATGTTATGTTAACCTATTGAAATACATACCGCTTTGTAATTTTCTATATACTTAACAAAAACTGAAAGCATTTTAAAAATTGACATTTCGAAATCTAACATGAAATACTGTACTACTATTATGGCTTCGGTAGACTTAAAATATCATTTTGTAGTTTCTGGATTTTGTAATGGGTGGTTTCTGGGTGCTCTTGTTAAAGCTGGTTGTAATGGCTGGATGGTTTCTGGGTGCTCTTGTTAAAGCTGGTTGTAATGGCTGGATGGTTTCTGGGTGCTCTTGTTAAAGCTGGTTGTAATGGCTGGATGGTTTCTGGGTGCTCTTGTTGAAGCTGGATGGTTTCTGGGTGCTCTTGTTAAAGCTGTTTGTAATGGCTGGATGGTTTCTGGGTGCTCTTGTTAAAGCTGGTTGTAATGGCTGGATGGTTTCTGGGTGCTCTTGTTAAAGCTGGTTGTAATGGCTGGATGGTTTCTGGGTGCTCTTGTTAAAGCTGGTTGTAATGGCTGGATGGTTCCTGGGTGCTCTTGTTAAAGCTGGTTGTAATGGCTGGATGGTTTCTGGGTGCTCTTGTTAAAGCTGGTTGTAATGGCTGGATGGTTTCTGGGTGCTCTTGTTAAAGCTGGTTGTAATGGCTGGATGGTTTCTGGGTGCTCTTGTTAAAGCTGGTTGTAATGGCTGGATGGTTTCTGGGTGCTCTTGTTAAAGCTGGTTGTAATGGCTGGATGGTTTCTGGGTGCTCTTGTTAAAGCTGGTTGTAATGGCTGGATGGTTTCTGGGTGCTCTTGTTAAAGCTGGTTGTAATGGCTGGATGGTTTCTGGGTGCTCTTGTTAAAGCTGGTTGTAATGGCTGGATGGTTTCTGGGTGCTCTTGTTAAAGCTGGTTGTAATGGCTGGATGGTTTCTGGGTGCTCTTGTTAAAGCTGGTTGTAATGGCTGAATGGTTTCTCGGTGCTCTTGTTAAAGCTGGTTGTAATGGCTGGATGGTTTCTGGGTGCTCTTGTTCAAGCTGGATGGTTTCTGGGTGCTCTTGTTAAAGCTGGTTGTAATGGCTGGATGGTTTCTGGGTGCTCTTGTTAAAGCTGTTTGTAATGGCTGGATGGTTTCTGGGTGCTCTTGTTAAAGCTGGTTGTAATGGCTGGATGGTTTCTGGGTGCTCTTGTTAAAGCTGGTTGTAATGGCTGGATGGTTTCTGGGTGCTCTTGTTAAAGCTGGTTGTAATGGCTGGATGGTTTCTGGGTGCTCTTGTTAAAGCTGGTTGTAATGGCTGGATGGTTTCTGGGTGCTCTTGTTAAAGCTGGTTGTAATGGCTGGATGGTTTCTGGGTGCTCTTGTTAAAGCTGGTTGTAATGGCTGAATGGTTTCTGGGTGCTCTTGTTAAAGCTGGTTGTAATGGCTGGGTGGTTTGCTGCTCGATCTTCAGGACATTAGAGACTCTTTGTGCTTATTATCTTGTACATTAATCCTGGGCTCAGTCCTGAACGTGCTTTCATTAGCTGACAAGCAGGCTTTGTTTGTGGACTGCCTGCCATTATTCTTATTATTATTGTTTATTTAGCAGATGCCTTTATCCAAGGCGACTTACAGAGACTAGGGTGTTTGAACTATGCATCAGCTGCAGAGTCACTTACAATTACGTCTCACCCGAAAGACGGAGCACAAGGAGGTTAAGTGACTTGCTCAGGGTCACACAATGAGTCAGTGGCTGAGCTGGGATTTGAATCGGGGACCTCCTGGTTACAAGCCATTTTCTTTAACCACTGGACCACACAGCCTTTCTAATGCCCCTGTGCACATTGATTTTACACTGCAGAACTCCAGTTAAAACTGGAACCCTACAAGGTGAAGCAGACCATAACGTGTTCACACTTTGAGCTCAGGGTATAAGATTCCATCAATAAAAACACTTAAACATTTCAACATTATAACACTCATAGAAGCACTGCAGTAGAGTTTAAAATACATGTTTCAAGCTACTGTAATTTGTATTCATTGAAACAGACTTTGAAAAACATTCTTTCAGTTATACAAATGTGGTAATTATTGGTAATGTTTCCCCAGATACGACACACAGAGGTCCTGTCAGGGCTGCAGTCACCACATGGACAGTGTTTATTTAGATAATTGCTGCCATCACAGGAATTGTGTCAGTCCTGACAGAGAGGCAGTGCAGGTTAAAGAAATCTCCTCGCTAAGTCAGTGAAATAAGAGCTTTATTTTCTTAAGCCGTTACATTCCTGGAAATATTTTCTTTGGCTGCTTTCTTTGGGTTTTCTTTTCCCCCTAGCAACTGGGAAGATTAGCCTCCGTACAAACAGAAACATACTCAGAGCGTGGCTGCAGCTATACAGTCCTGTCTCTCCCAAAGAAATCTCAGAGACAAATAAAGAAGAAAAAAACTGCTGTTTGCAGCTGCAACAACAGCAGGTTTCAGCAACAGCTTTTGGGTCGGTCGGTCGGTCGGTCTGTCTGCCTGTCTGTCTGTCTGTCTGCCTGTCTGCCTGTCTGCCTACTCTGTCTGTCTCACTACTTGCCTGCCTGCCTCCCTGCTCTGTCTCTGCCTGCCTGCCTGTCTGCCTGCCTACTCTGCCTGCCTCCCTGCTCTGTCTCTGCCTGCCTGCCTGCCTGCCTGCCTGCCTGTCTGTCAGGACGGCTTCACCAGACAGGCATGTTCAGTTTCATACTAAAATATTGAAGCTGTCCGGCAGGCCAGTGCGGCACTCCACATATGAGTGTGTCCTACAGCAAAAGCACAGCAACGTGTAACAAAGCATGGAGAAGCATGGCAAAGCATGGGGAAGCATGGCAAAGCATGGGGAAGCATGGCAAAGCATGGGGGAGCATGGCAAAGCTTGGGGAAGCATGGCAAAGCATGGGGAAGCATGGCAACACATGGGGAAGCATGGCAAAGCTTGGGGAAGCATGGCAAAGCTTGGGGAAGCATGGGGAAGCATGGCAAAACATGGAGAAGCATGACAAAGCATGACAAAGCATGGCAAAGCATGGGGAAGCATGGCAAAACATGGGGAAGCATGGCAAAGCATGGGGAAGCATTGTAAAACCAGACACCGTTGGCATTCTAGTTTGTGTACATTCTTGTAAAGGTAGTTTCAGCTGCGGCCATTCTGTCACTCTGGAATTTAGAAAGTCATGTGTCTGCCTCTACTTGGTTATCTGCAGGCGCAAAACAGAAGTATAAGCAGAGGAAGAAAAAGGCATCTTCTTTATTCTGATAGAGAAAAGTCAAGAAAGCCTTTCTCAACCGAATGCAAACAACCACAAAAACAGAAAACTGCAAGGCTTGTACAGATATCTGCAAAGACCAGCCTTTTGTAGTTGCACACTTCTGCATTAATAGTCTTCCGTTCACACTGCTTATTCATTTGGTATGCAAATGTAATTCTCTGTTAAAACTACAAGAACACTTTTTGCTATGCTGATTAGAATTTCACAAGAACCCCTCCAATGTGCAATAGAGCAGGTTTAAAACATAACGTAATGCCTCAACTGCTTTGCACCTGGCCTGGTTCCTAGGTGTTACACAGAAAAGTGCCTGTATTGCTTTCTCCATTGGGGTGCATACAGCCAGCAGCAGGGAGCAGGAAGGTACCAGAAAGTGCTCTGTAGACCAGCTGGACACTCTGGCAATTAGGCTTGCTTTCAAAATTTACTTTACAGGGCTCGCACAATACTGTAAGAAATAGCTCCCCTTTAGAGTACATGTGTGACTGGTTCCTCAGTGGAAAACCATGAAACCTGCTAAGGCCACTTTCAGTTTGTGAGTCGTTTCTGAGCAGCTGTGCTGACGACCCACCGTGACTGAGTGGGGAGGAGACACTGGGATCCAAAGTGAACACTAGGAGGAGACACTGGGATCCAAAGTGAACACTAGGGAAGCAGCAGGTATGTTTGATTTGCTTGACTATCTATGCCTCGGCCACGTTTGGTCAGCTTCTGGTCAGACAGAATCAATTGTAAATGATGTTATAAATTTCAAAGCCACTGCAACCTGCTGCACAGTTAACAGGTTTCATGAAGTTTCAATAAAGAACCCAAGTCGAAGCAGAACACATACATGATGATTGATTTATTACTATATTATGTGTCACGAATCACAGCACAGCATTAACAGGGCCCCTCACTCCTCAGCCATTCCTCAATAACATGCTGTTTCTTTAGTGGAGGAAATGATACCCATTGTAATGCTGTCAGAATCCAATTGTTTTAGTTTAAAGTCACTAAAACATATTATTTAAAGTAAAATGGTTAAGTAATTTTATTTTTAAACTCACATTTAAATGTAACAGATTCAAACATCGACATCTCCTCTCATCCCGCTCAGTTTGGGAAGTGAAGTGTCAGCAAGCTTCCTCAATGCCACGCCCATAACTGTATCCCTCTTCTCTGAATGGACGGCTTAATAGAGATCCCTGCTATCATTGGCTGTTTCAAGTGCCCATTAAAAGAAAAATACTGATCTTATGAACTTTTTATTGGTTAGCATGCATACCTGGTTCATAAAGCCTTACGCAGCTGTAAGGCTTTAAGCTGCAATGTTTTCTCCTCTCGTTTGTAAGCGAGAGGAGAAAACACATACTGGGCAGACAGTGGGACCGTGTGTTCTTCCCCAGTAGGACTGCCACTCTCTCTGGACTGGTCAGGTGTGGGAATTACGGGAGAGAAGTTGAAAAATCTTTGAAGAATGTGTCCCTTGTTTAGATATATTTATTGTAGGAGAAAGTGCATCTCTGTCTCGACTTCTCCCAGTTCACAGTGAGTGCATAGCCTCCTGTCTCTGGGCAGCCAGGACTGTCTGGGTCGTCCTGTTTCGATGGCCAGGTTTCATGATTCCTCGATTTCTGAGAGCTTTTTAATTAATATGGTCTTTTGAGTTCGGTGATGTTGGGAGCCCTTCTGGAGGAGTGCTGAAGCTTGTGTGCTGTGGGGCTGTGTCTGTGTGCTGTTACAGGACTGTGTCTGTGTGCTGTGGGGCTGTGTCTGTGTGCTGTTACAGGACTGTGTGCTGTGGGGCTGTGTGTGTGCTGTTACAGGACTGTGTCTGTGTGCTGTGGGGCTGTGTCTGTGTGCTGTGGGGCTGTGTCTGTGTGCTGTTACAGGACTGTGTGTGTGCTGTGGGGCTGTGTCTGTGTGCTGTTACAGGACTGTGTCTGTGTGCTGTGGGACTGTGTCTGTGTGCTGTTACAAGACTGTGTCTGTGTGCTGTTACAGGGCTGTGTCTGTGTGCTGTGGGGCTGTGTCTGTGTGCTGTTACAGGGCTGTGTCTGTGCGCTGTGGGGCTGTGTCTTTGTGCTGTTACAGGACTGTGTCTGTGCTGTGGGGCTGTGTCTGTGTGCTGTTACAGGACTGTGTCTGTGTGCTGTGGGACTGTGTGTGTGCTGTTACAAGACTGTGTCTGTGTGCTGTTACAGGGCTGTGTCTGTGTGCTGTGGGACTGTGTCTGTGTGCTGTTACAGGACTGTGTCTGTGTGCTGTTACAGGGCTGTGTCTGTGTGCTGTGGGGCTGTGTCTGTGTGCTGTTACAGGACTGTGTCTGTGTGCTGTGGGACTGTGTCTGTGTGCTGTTACAAGACTGTGTCTGTGTGCTGTTACAGGGCTGTGTCTGTGTGCTGTGGGGCTGTGTCTGTGTGCTGTTACAGGACTGTGTCTGTGTGCTGTGGGACTGTGTCTGTGTGCTGTTACAAGACTGTGTCTGTGTGCTGTTACAGGGCTGTGTCTGTGTGCTGTGGGGCTGTGTCTGTGTGCTGTTACAAGACTGTGTCTGTGTGCTGTTACAGGGCTGTGTCTGTGTGCTGTGGGGCTGTGTCTGTGTGCTGTTACAGGACTGTGTCTGTGTGCTGTGGGACTGTGTCTGTGTGCTGTTACAAGACTGTGTCTGTGTGCTGTTACAGGGCTGTGTCTGTGTGCTGTGGGGCTGTGTCTTTGTGCTGTTACAGGACTGTGTCTGTGCTGTGGGGCTGTGTCTGTGTGCTGTTACAGGACTGTGTCTGTGTGCTGTGGGGCTGTGTCTGGGTGCTGTTACAGGGCTGTGTCTGTGTGCTGTGGGGCTGTGTCTGGGTGCTGTTACAGGGCTGTGTCTGTGTGCTGTTACAGGACTGTGTCTGTGTGCTGTGGGGCTGTGTCTGGGTGCTGTTACAGGGCTGTGTCTGTGTGCTGTGGGGCTGTGTCTGGGTGCTGTTACAGGGCTGTGTCTGTGTGCTGTGGGGTGTTGTGTCTGGGTGCTGTTACAGGGCTGTGTCTGTGTGCTGTGGGGCTGTGTCTACGTGCTGTGGGGCTGTGTCTGTGTGCTGTGGAGCTGTGTCTGTGTGCTGTTACAGGGCTGTGTCTGTGTGCTGTGGGGTGTTGTGTCTGGGTGCTGTTACAGGGCTGTGTCTGTGTGCTGTGGGGCTGTGTCTACGTGCTGTGGGGCTGTGTCTGTGTGCTGCGGAGCTGTGTCTGTGTGCTGTTACAGGGCTGTGTCTGTGTGCTGTGGGGTGTTGTGTCTGGGTGCTGTTACAGGGCTGTGTCTGTGTGCTGTGGGGCTGTGTCTATGTGCTGTGGGGCTGTGTCTGTGTGCTGCGGAGCTGTGTCTGTGTGCTGTTACAGGGCTGTGTCTGTGTGCTGTGGGGTGTTGTGTCTGTGTGCTGTTACAGGACTGTGTCTGTGTGCTGTGGGGCTGTGTCTGGGTGCTGTTACAGGGCTGTGTCTGTGTGCTGTGGGGTGTTGTGTGTGTGCTGTGGGGCTGCTCTGTTCTTCTTATAAACACAGTGATTTGGTTGTGGTCTGACAGGGGGTTTGTTGTCTGACAGTGAATGCATTAATAGAGTGGGGGTCCAGGTCAGTAATGGCATAGTCTACCATACTGTTACCAAGAGCTGAGCTGTAGGTAAACCTACCCAAAGAGTCCCCACTGATGCTGCCATAACGATGTACAGACCTATGACTCTCCCATTTTTGTTGACAACTGTCAGAATTGTTTCTATGTGTTGTGGAGGTCTGTCCAAATATATGTCACTCTCTCTCTCTCTCTCTCTCTCTCTCTCTCTCTCTCTCTCTCTCTCTCTCTCTCTCTCTCTCTCTCTTTCCTCCTTCTCTCTCTCTCTCTCTCTCTCTCTCTCTCTCTCTCTCTCTCTCTCTCTCTCTCTCTCTCTCTCTGTCTTTCCCTCGTTCAAGGTAAACAGTCCACAATAGGTATCAGGGACAGACTGTCATTCAACACATATCTGTCATCTCTGGAATCCTTCATGAATGATCAAAGGTCCTATTTCATTTTTTCTTTTAGTCTTTTTTACCAATAGAATACATTTTTCATGTTCAGCAGTCCTCAACAGAGGCATGACTATCAAACTGCATTCTTAAAAGCATTCTTTAATATATGAGTGGAAGCTTTTTGAATGTGGTCCAATGGATCATAAGAACAGTGAGGGGCCTTTCCTGTGCTTGTATGGATTTTCCAGTCTGTGGCCGCTTCTATAATGCTGATACCTCCAAGAACTGCCAGCAGCTTCAGAATTGCAAAATCTAACAACAGTTATTGTAAATTGTCTGTGTTTGTTCTTCCAGGGTCCCTGGGTTCAGAAACACTGAGAGAAAAGCGCGGGAGGAAATCTCTGCAACGAAGGAGCCCAGAGTGCAGTGCTGGCCTGGGGGGCTGCTGGAGCAGCAATGGGAGTCTGTAGGGGGCCAAGGAGACTGTCAGAGACGAGCGATGGACCCGAACCCCCGGCTTATATCCGGCCTCTCTCGATTTTCTGATGGACCGTCTCTACAGACAGAGCAGTCGAGCTTCCAGACTCCCGAACCACTGACCAAAACAAAAAAATCACACATATAAAGAGACAGTTTAGGGGGGACAATATAAACTTAAGAGAAGGGATTTCTAAAACTCAGACCCTCACCCCTCCTCCCTCCTCTTTCCCTTCTCAGACCCTCTCCCCCAGTCCGTCCTCCCTCCCTTCTCAGACCCTCTCCCCTAGTCCCTCGTCCCTCCATTCTCAGACCCTCTCCCCCAGTTCCTCGTCCCTCCATTCTCAGACCCTGTCCCCCAGTCTCTCCTCCCTCCCTTCTCAGGCCCTCTCCCCCAGTCCCTTCCTAAATGTTGCTAGTTTCGGGGGGAGGCTCTCTTGCTAATTCAATGAGGCCCCCCACTACTTAGCAGCCGAAAGCATTCCCAGTGTGTGTTTGAGGCCCTCTCCCCACCCCATGGAGGCCGAGCAAAGCCAGCCGACTGGTGGGGAGCGGTCCGGAGGGCCAGAACAGTCCGGGTCAGAGCCCCCTTTGCGGGGCAGTCTATCCCAGTCTCCTTCCCCACAGCACCACCGACTGTTCCCTTCCCGTTCCCTGCAGACCCCCGGTCGACACCCCCTTCACCGGCAACCCAAGAGGGGGGACCTAGAGCGCCACTACCCCCGTCTGCAACAACAGCAGCAACAGCCGCCATCCGCTTTTCAGCTCCCTGGGAGCGCAGACCCAGAGAGGGTGACAGGGACGGCAGCATGGCAGTTCTCAGACTCCCCCGGACCCTCAGGAGGGGGTGTCCCCTCTTCTTCGTCCTCCTCTACCTCCAGATTGCACCCCCAGTTGGTCCCACCCACCCATGCTGGTAAGGAAGCCCAGGAGGGGGTCCCTAGGAGGGAGCGCAAGCCTCAGAAGCCGGGCAAGTATGTGTGCCAGTACTGTGGGCGGCCGTGTGCCAAACCCAGCGTCCTGCAGAAGCACATCCGCTCACACACAGGAGAGCGGCCGTACCCCTGCACCCCCTGCGGCTTCTCCTTCAAGACCAAGAGTAACCTCTACAAGCACCGCAAGTCGCATGCCCACCGCATCAAAGCCGGGCTTGCCTCGGGCAGGGAAGGGTACACCCAGGGGGGGTCTGAGAGGGGGCAGGCAGGAGTCGAGCAGGAGGAGCAGACGGAAGGCGAAAGCACAGATTCGGAGGACGAGACAGGCCAGCGCACTTCGTCTCCTTCTTCCTCCATCTCCCTGGACCCGTATGGGGGGCTGGCACCCCGCATAGAGCGCTGGCGCAGAGCAGCCTGAGGACTCATGCAGCTGTAAAGCAGAGGCTGGCCATGCGGCTCAGCGAGAGAAGAGAGCCCCTGTGGCTGTGCGGACGACCCTGCATCATCGTTCCTGAGCCCGGCAGTAAGGGCAGCACTGAGTCGGGATACTTCTCACGCTCCGAGAGCTCAGAGCAGCAGCAGGGGAGCCAGCCGCGCCAACACCAAGAGCTACGCCGAAATCATCCTGGGCAAGTGCGGGAGGATGGGGCAGCAGCAGAGGAACGCTCCTCTACAGCAGCAGCAGCAGCAGCAGCAGCCTCCCTCTTCATCCACACAGGAAGAGAAGAGCATCCCCTTCTCAGTGCCCAAGACTCAAGTCATCGAACACATCACCAAACTTATCACCATCAACGAAGCCGTGGTCGACACCAGTGAGATTGACAGTGTGAAACCCGGAGGACCTCCCTGTCAAGAAGGGGCAGTCTAGAGTCACCCAAAACTGTGGGACAGAAGGAGCCTTTCCTGTTTGACCCCAAGGGAGAGTTTCCCAGCACCAGTAGCAGTATAGGCTGCATGGGGATTGGTGTTGTAGGGGAGTCTCTGTACCCCCAGGTGCCCGACCCAGCTTTCCTGGCAGGCCTTTCCTCCACAGTGCCTCTACTGAGAAGCCACTCGATGCCTTCCTCTGCAGACCCCAAGCGCAGCAGCAGGCTCCTCACACAGCTTCCGGCTGAGCCATTCCTTTGACGGCGGCAGGCCTTGGCAACAGAGACACAGGCTGGTACCTTGTTGCCTCCGCATCATCGCATGCTCCGCCGCCAGCCTGCCATCGAGGTGCCCCTGGGTGGCGAGTTCATTCCAGAAGCCCTCCTCCTCCTGCTCATCCACGTACACCACAGATCCTGCGCAGAAGCATCGGCGAGGGCCCCAGCTGCACGAGTGCGAGGCCTGTGGGGCCCGTTACAAGAAACAGGACAACTCTGAGACCCACCGGCGCTACTACTGCCCTGTCCATCCTCCATGAAGCCCCGAGAGGGAGTCGCTCCCCAGTGCTAACCGTGAAGACCGCCCACAGATGATGCATCACAGGCTGGGGCCCTCGGCAGCGGCAGTGCGCAAGAGGAGGAAGGAGAAGAGCCTGGGTGACGAGGAGGAGCCTCCTGCTTTTGAGCCGAGCCCAGCATCTGTGACATCCAGCTCCTCCTATTCCACCTCTCCCTACTCAGGCATCCCAAGCAGGCCCTTGGAGGAAAGCCGACAAGTAGCTGACATCCTGGGCAGGGAGAGCTGTCTGGGGGCCCCTGTACAGTCGGAGCAGGACTGTAGAACCACAGGGAAGATCTCTGTCATCCAGCACACCAGCTCTTTCGAGAAGCAGGAGACAGCCAGTGCGGAGAGTCAGGAAAGCGAGGAGAAGGGCAGAGGATCTACTGCCTTAGAACAGCACCAGCAGCCCAAGCCGCCCACTTTCTCCAGGCTGGTACGACAGTCTAACATCCAGGTGCCAGAGATCCTTGTGACTGAGGAGCCCGACCCAGAGGTGGTGCTGGTGACCCACTCAGCTTCCACAACCAAGGAGCCGGAGAAGACTGAGGAGTTCCAGTGGCCACAGAGGAGCCAGAGCCTCTCCCAGCTCCCTGCTGAGAAGCTCCCACCCAAGAAGAAGAGACTCAGGCTGGCAGAAGCTGCCCAGTCATCAGGAGAGTCCAGCTAGAGTCCCTCTCCCTCCCGCGTAGCCCCAGTCAGGAGAGCAGCGTATCCCACGCCTCGAGCCGGTCCAGCGTCCTTCGAGGAAACAGGCAAGCCTGAGTCTGAATATCAGCCGACAGCTACCAGGGCCTCCCATGTGACCCACATGCTGACTGTTCCCTCTGGTCCTCACCAGCAGCACCAACCCCACCGGGAGATGAGGCGCTCAGCTTCTGAACAAGCTCCCACCAGTGCTCAGCACCCAGCGCAGATCGCAGAGGCACGAAGCAAGTCCTTCGATTACGGCAGCCTCTCCCTCAGCACTCCTCGACAGCCTGGAGGGAGAGGCGGAAATGCCTCCTGGTGAGACAGGCCACCCTGGGTGAGCGGGCGGAGGAGCAGCCTGCGGGCGGAGCATCAAAGCCATGCCACAGGTCTGCCTCGGGTACCACTCTCCAACACCACCCGCCACTGAACCTGGCCCAGCCTACCACTCCACTATACTGAGCACAGACCCCTTAACCAAGCCCCTGCAGCTCTTCCCACCCCCTCCCTCGTGTGAGCACGCTTTCCCTCTCCAAAGCCTCTTGCCACCACCCCCACCGCCAGCTGTCGCTCAGGGGCAGTCTCCTCAGCTCTTCCCTGCTCCAGGGATCTCAGAGGTTCTTTCCACCCAGGTATTGCCCCACTCTTTCCTGCATGCCTCCCCTCAACTGCACCCTGCACAGCTACACCTTGGAGAGCACTTGGGACTGCCCCTTCAGTACCCGGCAGTTGCTGCTCCGGCCCTCTTCCTTCCTTTGCCCCCTGGACTAGCCCTCCAGCCCACAAGAGAACCCTTCCGAGAATCCAAACCCGTTGCTTCCCTTGACCCTCAAGCGCCAGGCCTCCTCCAGCCCCCCAGACCAGTAATCTCCCCCAGCTCGGAGCAGCTGAAGCCTGTGGTTCCCCTGGTAGTGCCCGTCCGCCTCCAGTCCCGCGTCCCCACCTATGGCCGTGCCATATACACAGCACTCTCCCAGGTCCTGGTCACTCAGGCCCAGGAATCGGCCCACTCCGCGGTGGTCATCTGCAAGGTGGAAGAGGACAGGCCGCGGACGCCCTACTTGAAGATCCCCACACCAGAGCTCAAAATGTACCATCCCATGACCTTGCCGCTGGAGACTGGAGTGGGCATGGCGGGGGAGAGGGCACTGGCCTTCCACGGCCGGAGGCAACAAGCGCATGCTCTCCCAGCAGGCAGCCTGGAGCTGGCGTGGAGGCACAGCGGCAGCAGAAGCAGTGAAGGAGGAAGAGGATGAAGAAGAGGGTGGCAAGGAGGAGGAGGAGCGAGAAGAGAAGAAGAAAGCAGTGCAGAGGGAGGAGGAGGGAAGAAAGATGAGGCAGAGGAGGTGGGGAAAGTTAAAGAGATTCCACTGGAAAAACCTGAGCCATCTTTGAAGGATGAAGAGGGGAGGAAAGCCAGAGAGGGCCTTCCCAAGCTAGGGGTCCCGACAGCAAGAAAGGCCCCCCTACCCCAGCCTGCACACTACCACCACTGTCAGCTGGTGCTACCTGAACTATGTAAAGCCCACCCCGGGCCCCAGAGAGACCCCCACAGCTCTGTCTACTCCTCCTGGAGCATCAGCTTGCACAACCCCAACCTCCCGGCCTCGCCACCAGGACGGCTCTCTCTGCTGCGCTCCAAGCAGAAGCACAGCCCAGAGACCTACACCATGGCCACTGGCCTGCACCCAGCTGCTGGCAAGCTGGTTTCTGCCAACTCCAGGAAACCCAAGATGTCCGAGGTGAGGGCACAGCTACTGCTAACTACTGCATCCCCCGGGGGCCTGGGCATAGCAGGGCACGGGGCAGAGCATTGAATATACATACACTCAATACTGCAGGAATAACACTGACGAAGGCATTAGACAGAAGGCTTTGTCACTTTAGATTTCTTATATGTGATTGAGTGACTGGAGTTATTGATGACGTATCAACCACATTATATCTCAAGCTGCTGTAGAGTGTTGGAGAGTATAGTAGTGAATATACAGTAGTAGCAGAATATACAGTAGTATTGAGTCAAGTATAGCAGAGTGTAGTTTTGTCCAGGATTCAATCCCTCCACTCTGCACTCTTCTTTGTGTCTGTAGACCAGATTATCAAATTTTTTGCAAAATTAAAATGTCAACTTGACTTAGATACCATTAAATTGAATGTCCGAGCAGTTTCTTTGTGGTGTTTATTACTATTTGGAATAAAGAGCTGTGAGAATGTTGCCTTGCTTTGCTGAATCGTGAACCTGTTCACAGGTACACCTCCCTCCCACTCACAGTGTGGAAGAGAAGGAGGAGGAGAAGAAGGAGAAGAGAGAGCAAGAGGCATCCACCTCCAAGAGAGCTGAGCCATCCCGAATCCCAATCTTCGAGGGCGGGTAAGAGAGCTGCCTCTGAGCTGAACACCAGCTGGTTAGAAAGTCACTTGAAAGCTTGACACGCGGAGGCACCAAAGGTGGCTGTGATAGGAAGGGATGTGGCTTATGTGCTACAGATAGATATGGAGCTGGCGTTGACACACTGCCCACAGGTGCACAGGATTCATTGTTTTATTTAAAAAGCACAAAAGGAATATACAAATACAACAACCACAAAAACAAAACAGTGTAGAGCTGTGTAAGGGTTTGAAGGGAAGCCAGTACTGAACAATGGAGCGGGAGTCAGAGAGTGCGGTTCAAAACACTGAAGAGCTGTGTACGGGTTTGAAGGGAAGCCAGTGCTGAACAATGGAGCGGGAGTCAGAGAGTGCAGTTCAAAACACTGTAGAGCTGTGTACGGGTTTGAAGGGAAGCCAGTGCTACGGGTTTGAAGGGAAGCCAGTGCTGAACAATGGAGACAGAGTCAGAGGTTTTACACGTGGTGACCACACTCCAACAAGGTGTCTTCCTCAAATCGATAATAGGGCCCAGTTTGGTCCCGGCTCTCAGCATGGTAGTGGGTGGGGAGTCAGCAGCTTTTTATAGCGAGACACTCCCCTGGGATACACCCATCAGCCAGTCAAAGAACCACAGCCGACCAATCCTTGGCTTCGATCCCCTGTGAACAACCCGGCAGCACGTCACAGGCAGAGCATCTGGCTCTCTCCTGCAAGCACACGCATGCATCTGAGAAGCCAGTGACGGAATACTGTCCCTGCTACAGTGAGCAACAAGATCTGAAATGTGTGTGGATGGATTGACACTAGAGGTCCACTTGCAACGGTGTTGTTAACTTGAAAGATCAAGACAGGGTTGGGCTGTGTTAATATGCCTGTGCAGTTCGCTGTGAAGCCGAGTGCCACACCTGCCCACTGCCGGCTGTCACTGATGCAGTCAAGGGAGAACATGACTGGCGATGAAATCGGTAACACTGCACAGGAGAAATCCTTGCTGATAAATAGGTGTGAATAGCATTTCAGAGAAGTAGCACCTCATTGAGTGCAGACTCAGAGGGTGTCAAGACAAGACGAACAAGAGGAAATAGTGGAGCTGATATTCACAGAGACAGCAAACTAAATGGCAGGCTAGCTATTGAATATGGCTGCGTAATTCTGATTATGGCTGATTATACATCAGCTGCAGAGTCACTTACAATTACGTCTCATCCGAAAGACGGAGCACAAGGAGGTTAAGTGACTTGCTCAGGGTCACACAATGAGCCAGTGGCTGAGGTGGGATTTGAACCGGGACCTCCTGGTTACAAGCCTGTTTCTTTAACCACTGGACCACACAGCCTCCTAGTTCAGAATATGCTGTTATTGAATATGGCTGGTAGTTATTGAATATGCCAGCATAGTTTTTGAAAATGCCAGTGTTGCTATTAAGTATGGAAGGGTATTTATTAAATTGAATCCAATCAAATCAATTCAAAAATCTATGACAAGCTGTACTGTCAGTATATTCAACACCAGGTAACTGTGCGTGTAGGGAGGAAAAGAGGATCAGTTCCTTGGCTTTCTCAGTATTGAGATTTTAAAGAATGTGAATTAGCAGGATTGAATCCTAGCCAGGGCCCTCCCCTGGAACCCGACACGTCTGAAAGAGGAGGTGAGAAAGCAGAGGATTTCACTGAGGGAAGAAGGGACTTCTGAAAGCAGGCATTAATTAGGAGCATTAATTACAGGCTGGGGCAGAAGGAGGGTTTGTTACGAGATGCTTGTCTTCCTGTCAGGAACCAAGCAGGGCTCGCTGCTGAGAGGAGTGTGAGTGTGAGTGTGAGTGTGAGTGCGAGTGCGAGAGTGTGTGAGTGAGTGTGTGTGAGTGAGTGTGAGTGTGAGTGTGTGAGTGTGAGTGAGTGCGAGTGTGAGTGTGAGTGTGTGTGAGTGTGAGTGCGAGTATGAGTGTGTGTGAGTGAGTGAGTGAGAGTGTGTGTGTGTGTGTGAGTCTGTGTGTGAGTGTGAGTGTGAGTGCGAGTGTGAGTGTGAGTGTGAGTGTGAGTGTGTGTGTGTGAGTGAGTGAGAGTGCGAGTGTGTGAGTGCGTGTGCGCAAGTGTGTGTGCGTGAGTGTGTATGTGTGCGTGAGAATGTGTGTGAGTATGAGTGCGTGTGTGTGAGTGCGTGTGCGCAAGTGTGTGTGTGTGTGAGTGCGTGTGCGTTCATGCGTTTGTGTGTTGCAATGCAGACAGATAGACAGACAGTGGCACTGCAGACAGACAGACAGACAGCCAGACATTGATACTACAATGGCAACACAGACAGACAGGCAGACAGACTGACAGTGGCACTACAGTGGCAATGCAGACAGACAGGGGCACTACAATGACAATGCAGACAGACAGGGGCACTACAATGACAATGCAGACAGACAGGGGCACTACAATGGCAATGCAGACAGACAGGGGCACTACAATGGCAATGCAGACAGACAGGGGCACTACAATGGCAATGCAGACAGACAGACAGTGACACTACAATGGCAATGCAGACAGACAGACAGTGACACTACAATGGCAATGCAGACAGACAGGGGCACAACAATGACAATGCAGACAGACAGGGGCAACACAATGGCAATGCAGACAGACAGGGGCACTACAATGGCAATGCAGACAGACAGGGGCACTACAATGGCAATGCAGACAGACGGGCACTACAATGACAATGCAGACAGACAGGGGCACTACAATGGCAATGCAGACAGACAGGGGCACTACAATGGCAATGCAGACAGACAGGGGCACTACAATGGCAATGCAGATAGACAGACTTTGACTGTATTTTTATTGTAATCCGTTAATGTTAGTGAGGGGATCAGTAAATCTCACAGCAGGATCTCTACAGAATGATAAGATGCCGGTTTAAAGGTCTGCGGCTGTTTAATCGACTCCAGCTGCATTAGTAACAGTTCCAGGAACAGTAAACAAAGCATGAATAAGAGAAGACATCAGGGATGATCTTTAGTCAGCGGCCATGTCATTAATAAGGAGTGGAATTCCTTCCTGCTTTCCTTGTGTTCAGTGAGGTCCTCCTAGAACCTGATTGGGAGACTCCCCTGACCTAGTTTTACAGAAAGCAAAATTTCATAGTTTTTTTTTTATTATTCTCACCAGAAACGATGTGGATTTAGCTTGAGGTTTCACACGTTATCAGTGAGGGGGAGCATTGGGAAAGCTTGCAGCCTAAAGCAGCACGAGAGAAAAAATGACCAGCTGTTCATATATTTTTTTTAAATCCTTGGAAACAGCTCCTCTTTAAACAAAAGACCTAATGAGTGTGTGTGTGAGTGTGTGCCGCTGTGTGCGAGTGTCAGTGTGTCATTATAAATGTGCCTCTGTATGTGTGTCAGGCTGAATATGGGTGTGTCTTTGCACAGTTAGTGTTTGTGTAGCCATGGTTTATTTTCATAGAGTGCTCTTTCCTGCAGAATTCACCTCATTTCTGGTGTTGTTGGCAGCGCTTCTTAATGAGGGACAAAAAGATACATTTATCCAGCCTCACCACATTTTTAATTGGCTGCTTTAGCTGGTGGAGAAAAAGCTGTACCTCTGTGATTATAATGTGTGAAGGAAGAGGGAAATGGAGAGGCAGAGGGGAGTTAGAGAGGTGAGAGGGAGGGAGAGAGGGAAGAGAGAGGAGAGGGAGCACAGAGAGGAGAGGGAGAGGACAGGAACGAAGAGAGAGGAGAGGGAGCGCAGAGAGGAGAGGGAGAGAGAGGACAGGAACAAGGAGAGAGGGAGGGAGAGACGGAAGAGAGAGGAGAGGGAGCGCAGAGAGGAGAGAGAGAGAGGACTGGAACAAGGAGAGAGGGAGGGAGAGAGGGAAGAGAGAGGAGAGGGAGCACAGAGAGGAGAGGGAGAGAGGACAGGAACAAGGAGAGGGAGGGAGACAGGGAAGAGAGAGGAGAGGGAGCGCAGAGAGGAGAGGGAGAGAGGACAGGAACAAGGAGAGAGGGAAGAGGAGAGGGAGTGCAGAGAGGAGAGGGAGAGAGTTAGAGGACAAGAACAAGGAGAGAGGGAGGGAGAGAGGGAAGAGAGAGGAGAGAGAGAGAGGGAAGAGAGAGGAGAGGGAGCGCAGAGAGGAGGGAGAGAGAGAACAGGAACAAGGAGAGAGGGAGGGAGAGAGGGAAGAGAGAGGATAGGGAGCGCAGAGAGGAGAGGGAGAGAGAGGACAGGAACAAGGAGAGAGGGAGGGAGAGAGGGAAGAGAGAGGAGAGGGAGTGCAGAGATTAGATGAATTGAGGTATACAATAAGATTTGAGTTCCTCACACTGTATTTTATTCTTTTGAAACGATTTGCCAGGTGAAACACCTAGTTTGCACAAGTGCTACTCCTGCACACAACAACTGTTACAATCACAAACCCAATATACAATCCAGGCAGATCACCAACATAGATGTATAACGGGTATCTCACAACAAGTTTATTACAGTGCAAAAATATTCAGACTTTCAACAGAAACCTGTTTGAATAGTGTAGCACCTGTAAAGTGTTGTGCATGTGGTTCCTATTTTAATATGAACCTGTCCACTGAACTCTCTCGCTCTGTCCCCTCCCCTCCCCGCTCACAGGTACAAGTCCAATGAGGAGTATGTGTATGTGCGCGGGCGTGGCCGTGGGAAGTACGTGTGTGAGGAGTGTGGGATCCGCTGTAAGAAGCCCAGCATGTTGAAGAAACACATCCGCACACACACCGACGTGCGGCCATATGTCTGCAAACACTGCAACTTCGCCTTCAAAACCAAAGGTAAGGCAAGCAATACCTCACAGGCTTCACAATGGAAATGCTTTAGCTGAGCTGAGCTTAATTTAATCGAGTTGAGTTGAATTGAGCTGAGCTGAGCTGAATTGAATTGATTTGAGCTGAGCTCAGCTGAGTTGAACTGTCGAGTCGAGTTGAACTGAATTGAGTTGAGTTAAACTCTCTTTTTCCCTCGCTTCTTTACTCCCTCCCTCCCTTGCTCCTATAGGAACAATCTATCATTTAATGTTTATGTGGGTTAATTAGTTCTCTTACTAACAATATTTAATTGACGTGTTACAATGATCGAGGATTTACTATGAACACACATTCACGCGCAGACACAAGGAATGGTTAATCAATAGCAGTATTTTATTAAGTACACAAATAATAAACAGAAGTTAGAAAAGTCCGAAAATAAATGTCTTGGTCTCTAAGCACAAACACAAGTCAAAAACTCTCACTGCCTTAACTTGACTAGCAGGCAATTGAAATATGACACGGCCTGTCTCCTCACACACCAGCAGCAGCTTCAACAGCAAGCAGGCTGTGACGTAGCTCGTCACTCGCTCACACACACACACGCCCACATGCAAGCACAGAGTAAATCTGAGATAATGTAGACAATCTTCGAATATATCACATTAAGCTTATTAATCGTATATAGAGTAAGTATATTGCAAGTTTACTTTTAAAGAAATTCTTCATACAACAATATGAAGTAGATTACTTATAGTTACTTCATCAAGTTTCACTAAAATTTATTTCCCAGCAAAGTGTGCAAACTAAATAATTAACAGTTCAATTCTATGTGAATGTGTTACAATTAATTAATTTAGTTCCATGAAAGGAAAATGCAACTGGAATTATGCTCAACAGTTCCTTGAAGCTTAGACTTTTGGTCCGCTGTTTTGGAAACTCAGTCTGTTGAAGTGTCCAGTACAAAAAGCTCTCCTCTCACAATGAAGTCTTCAATCCCACTTTGGATCAAACTCGGCAACAAAGCTTTCAATTCTCAATAGAATCAACAAACAGCTGCAACAAAGTCTTCAGTCCTCGGTATAGGATCCACAACAGTGCCCGTCCGCTCTGTCCTCTTCGCTGAGTCTTTTAGCTACACAGGTAGCAGGGCACAATTTCTTTTGGATACTGTGGTTTTAGGTGTTCAGCAGACCCAGACTGGTTTGTCTGATAACAGTCTCTGTAAATTTTACGGCAGTCCTCCAGCCAGGCCTCAGTCTCGTTGCTTGTGGTAGTGACTTGCTTGCAGCTTGCTTCCTCGTCTTGGGCCTGTTTTCAGGCAGAGTCCCGGAGTTGCAGCTTTGCTTAGCAGAGTGACAGCACCTTGTTTAGCATTCAATGTGGAGTACAAAATGTTGAGTTTTGCTTGGATATTTATAGTTTTTTCACTCTGCGAAATAGCTCCTTTCATGAGATCATTTGTGTATCTTGCCTCTTTAACTCCCAGTTCTTTGATGTTTTAATGTCCTTTTCCACTGGGACATCGCTAGTTTATGTCTTCCTTGCGTGAAAACGATTGTTGTTGCACGTGTGAATTATCTGTACATAATTCAACTGTCCGCTCAGCCTAATCCAGTCCAGGCGCCTGTCCTCTAATCAGTAGGTCACATAGTTCAGTCTGTTGGCCCCCTTCTCAAGACACAGCAGTTTATTCTCAAGACACACAGTTTCATTAATGAATCCAGTTACATTTCTAATACACGTTCATGTATTATCATATTCAGGGAATATGTCCCACACTCCCCAACCCGTCTCCCTCTCCCGTCTCCCTCACTACCTCAATCTCTTACATTGAGCTGAGCTGAGCTGAGTTGAAGTGCAGTGAGAGGGGTCGCTTCATGCCTGTCTGTCTCTCCGCAGGGAACCTGACTAAACACATGAAGTCGAAGGCTCACGGGAAGAAGTGCCAGGAGATGGGCATGTCCGCTCTTCCCTCGACGAGCTGGAGGCAGAGGAAGGAGGTTTGTGGGACTTCCTATTTCTCTTATTGCCAGTCATGTATTTCTCATTCTGATAGTGGAGGCAGGTTTGTGGAGGAGTCTTGTGTGAGTGACCTGGCTAGGACAGTGCCTCAGCTCTGAGTACTAGCGCTCCCTCTCTCTCTCTCTCTCTCTCTCTCGCTCTCTTTCTCTCCCTCACTTCTTTACTCTCTCTCCCCTCACTCCCTGTCACCCTCTCGCTCTCTGTCGCTTCCTCACATGCTGTCCCTCTCTTCCTCACACGCTGTCCCTCTCGTCCTCACACTCTCTCCCTCCATCTCTCCATCTCTCCCACACTCTCCCTCACACTTGTTGGGAAGAGGGGGGGAACAGCCAAACGATTAGGGAATGATTGTGAGAGAGGGCCAGTGGGAACAGAGTACGTCAGACTGGCTGTCCTCTGAAGAGTCTTGACTCGCTGTGACTAGTATGTGAGTTAATCAGAGTGGTGCCCTGGAAAAGGAACAGTGAATTCTTCATTGCTCACTTTGCTATGCTTTTATAAAGGGGGGAATAAACCATCAGCAGTGAGGTTGTATAACAGTTAATAATACATTTGCTCCCTGCCGTGTTAGTCGACAAGCTGTTCTGCGCATGGTGGGCGAGCGACTGAAGCACAATACATCAAAGTGTTCTGCTATTAAAGGGATACTCAGGCTCCTCAGACAGCCTCCACATTACTGTGAACTGTAAGAATAGCACTGCGATTGACTGTTGTCTGCCAGCTCCTCACAGACTCACTCAGTGAAGCAAGGCTGGAAGAGCCAAGGCCAGCCTCCATTCAGCAGCTTCATTCACAAACTGAGACGATTCTGTGAATGAAACAGCCAACCTTCCACAAGCTGGCTGATTTATTTTGCTGGAAACTCTTTTTGTTTTTCTAGAATACATATACAGTACTGTGCAAAAGTTTTAGGCAGGTGTGAAAAAATGCTGTAAAGTAAGAATGCTTTCAAAAATAGACATGTTAATAGATTATATTTATCAAGTTAACTAAATGCAAAGTGAGTGAACAGAAGAAAAATCTAAATCAAATCCATATTTGGTGTGACCACCCTTTGCCTTCAAAACAGCATCAAGCATCAATTCTTCTAGGTACACTTGCACACAATTTTTGAAGGAACTCGGCAGGTAGGTTGGCCCAAACATCTTGGAGAACTAACCACAGTTCTTCTGTGGATTTAGGCAACCTCAGTTGCTTCTCTCTCTTCATGTAATCCCAGACAGACTCGATGATGTTGAGATCAGGGCTCTGTGGGGGCCATACCATCACTTCCATGACTCCTTGTTCTTCTCTACGCTGAAGATAGTTCTTAATGACTTTCGCTGTATGTTTGGGGTCGTGTCATGCTGCAGAATAAATTTGGGGCCAATCAGATGCCTCCCTGATGGTATTGCATGATGGATAAGTATCTGCCTGTACTTCTCAGCATTGAGGAGACCATTAATTCTGACCAAATCCCCAACTCCATTTGCAGAAATGCAGCCCCAAACTTGCAAGGAACCTCCACCATGCTTCACTGTTGCCTGCAGACACTCATTCGTGTACGCTCTCCAGCCCTTCGGCGAACAAACTGCCTTCTGCTACAGCCAAATATTTCAAATTTTGACTCATCAGTCCAGAGCACCTGCTGCCATTTTTCTGCACCCCAGTTCCTGTGTTTTCTTGCATAGTTGAGTCGCTTGGCCTTGTTTCCATGTCGGAGGTATGGCTTTTTGGCCGCAAATCTTCCATGAAGGCCACTTCTGACCAGACTTCTCCGGACAGTAGATGGGTGTACCAGGGTCCCACTGTTTTCTGCCAGTTCTGAGCTGATGGCACTGCTGGACATCTTCTGATTGCGAAGGGAAGTAAGCATGATGTGTCTTTCATCTGCTGCAGTAAGTTTCCTTGGCCGACCACTGCGTCTCACGGTCCTCAACGTTGCCCGTTTCTTTGTGCTTCTTCAAAGAGCTTGGGCAGCACATCTGGAAACCCCTGTCTGCCTTGAAATTTCTGCCTGGGAGAGACCTTGCTGATGCAGTATAACTACCTTGTGTCTTGTTGCTGTGCTCAGTCTTGCCATGGTGTATGACTTTTGACAGAAAACTGTCTTCAGCAACCTCACCTTGTTAGCTGAGTTTGGCTGTTCCTCACCCAGTTTTATTCCTCTTACACAGCTGTTTCTGTTTCAGTTAATGATTGTGTTTCAACCTACATATTGAATTGATGATCATTAGCACCTGTTTGGTATAATTGTTTAATCATACACCTGACTATATGCCTACAAAATCCCTGACTTTGTGCAAGTGTACCTAGAAGAATTGATGCTGTTTTGAAGGCAAAGGGTTGTCACACCAAATATGGATTTGATTTAGATTTTTCTTCTGTTCACTCACTCTGCATTTAGTTAATTGATAAATATAATCTATTAACATGTCTATTTTTGAAAGCATTCTTACTTTACAGCATTTTTTCACACCTGCCTAAAACTTTTGCACAGTACTGTACCTTATTATTAGCCTGTACTTGCATTTTCAAGGGGTATTCTCACAATGATGCGGGCGTCCATTCAATTCATCTGAACAAGGTTGGAAATACTGCCACTGTTTGAAAATCAAACATCTCCAATATATTTAAGTGTGTAGCAATCTGTAAAAGCCTGTTTCCATTATTTTAACAAGAGCAGTAGTGAGATCCACAGAGTGGCGACTGGCCCCTGTTTTGCACTGCACAGGATCTACAGCACTGTCTTTACTGCATGGTAAGTGGCCCTCACCTGGAGGACGACTCACACCTTCTTTATCACATGTCCCTGTGAGCAGGGTGAGCAGTGACATTCCCACTGCCCAGGTCGCTGGCCCTGGCTGGCAGCACTGGCATGAATGTGTCCTTGATGCCCTTTGAGTTGCTGCTGTGTGCTCCCATGAGCCTCCTGGGTCCTGTTGGAAGGGGAGTTCCCACGCTCCTCTCTTGTGCTGGAGTGCTGAGGGGAGGCTCTCCAGCCATCTGGCCTGTCTTGCATTCCTGCTCCGTCCCAGTCATTTTAGAGCTGGACAGTGAAAGCTGGAGCAGATCTTTAGTGTTGTCTGCTAAGCACAGACACAACACATGGGACTGATAGCAAAAACAACAGTGGAGTTTCCTTTCTGACTTGACCACTCCACCACCTCCTCTGTTTTCTCGATGAACACAATCGACTCTCCTGCTCCTCTGTTGTTGTTTATAATGTTATTCTCTCATCTCTCCTCTCCTCTCTCCTCGCTTGTCTCTCCTCTCCTCTCCTGTCTCTCCTCTCTTCTCTCCTCTCTACTTTCTCCTCTCTCCTCTCCTCTCCTGTTTACAATGTCATTGTGTGCTCTCTCCTGTCCTCTATCCTCTCTCCTCTCTCCTCTTCTCTCCTGTACTGTTTATAATGTTATTCTCTGCTCTCTCCTCTATCCTCTCTCCTCCCTATCTCTCCTCTCCCCTCCCCTCTCCTATCCTCTCCTGTTTATGTTATTCCCTGCTCTCTCCTCTCTCCTCTCTCATTTCTCCTCTCCTGTCCTGTTTATAATGTTATTCTCTGATCTGTCTTCTCCTTTATCCTTTCTCCTCCCTATCTCTCCTCTGCCCTCTCCTCTCCTGTTTGTTATTCTCTGCTCTCTCCTCTCTCATATCTCTCTCCTCTCTCCTGTCCTCTCTCCTATCCTGTTTGTTATTCTCTGCTCTCTCCTCTCTCCTCTCCTCTTCTGTTTATAATGTTATTTTCTGCTCTCTCCTCTCCTCTATCCTCTCTCCTCCCTGTCTCTCCTCTCTCCTGTCCTCTCTCCTCTCCTGTTTGTTATTCTCTGCTCTCTCCTCTCCTCTCCTCTATCCTCTCTCCTCTCCTCTCTCCTCTCCTGTTTATGTTCTCTGCTCTCTCCTCTCTCCTGTTTATAATGTTATTCTCTGCTCTCTCCTCTCCTGTTTATAATGTTATTCTCTGCTCTCTCCTCTCCTGTTTATAATGTTATTCTCTGCTCTCTCCTCTCCTCTCCTGTTTATAATGTTATTCTCTGCTCTCTCCTCTCCTCTCTCCTGTCCTCTCTCCTCTCTCTCCTCTCCTCTCCTCTCCTGTTTATAATGTTATTCTCTGCTCTCTCCTCACTTCTCTCCTCTCTCCTCTCCTCTCTTCTATCCTGTTTATAATGTTATTCTCTGCTCTGTCCTCTCCTTTCTCTCTATCCTCTCTCCTCTCCTCTCCTGTTTGTTATTCTCTGCTCTCTCCTCTCTTCTCCCCTATCCTCTCTCTCCTCTCTCCTCTCCTCTCCTCTCTCCTGTCCTGTTTATAATGTTATTCTCTGCTCTTTCCTCTCCTGTTTATAATGTTATTCTCTGCTCTCTCCTCTCCTCTCTCCTGTCCTCTCTCCTCTCTCTCCTCTCCTCTCCTCTCCTGTTTATAATGTTATTCTCTGCTCTCTCCTCACTTCTCTCCTCTCTCCTCTCCTCTCTTCTATCCTGTTTATAATGTTATTCTCTGCTCTGTCCTCTCCTTTCTCTCTATCCTCTCTCCTCTCCTCTCCTGTTTGTTATTCTCTGCTCTCTCCTCTCTTCTCCCCTATCCTCTCTCTCCTCTCTCCTCTCCTCTCCTCTCTCCTGTCCTGTTTATAATGTTATTCTCTGCTCTTTCCTCTCCTGTTTATAATGTTATTCTCTGCTCTCTCCTCTCCTGTTTATGATATTCTCTGCTCTCTCCTCTCTTCTCCCCTATCCTCTCTCTCCTCTCTCCTGTCCTGCTTATAATGTTATTCTCTGCTCTCTCCTCTCCTCTCCTCTCCTGTTTATAATGTTATTCTCTGCTCTCTCCTCTCCTGTTTATAATGTTATTCTCTGAACTCTTTCTCTCCTCTCCTCTATCCTCTCTCCTCTCCTCTCCTCTCTCCTCTCCTGTTTATAATGTTATTCTCTTGCAGGCCCTGGTGGTTCCGAGGAGCAGGATGATCACCAGTTCTCGGACGTGGACGACTCTGAGGACTCCGAAGAGAACGAGGATGAAGAGGAGGAGGAGGAAGAGGAAGAGGAGGAATCTCACGAGGAGCCGCCCTCCTCTGTCTCCCCTGACAACAGACATTCCAGCCCCCGGGAGAGGGAGCCCCCAGCCAGGCCGCCCGACTACCTTTCGCCTCGGAGACATTGGCCCTCGGGCCGCGAGGCCTCACCAGGCAGCAAGAGGGCACTGTTCTCCCGCCGGCACTTGGAGGCGTCTTCCCTGCGCTGCCTGTCCCGGGCAGGGAGGATCTCTCTCTCCCAGCGGCACCTCTCCCGGGGCCGAGGGGCCCCTCCCCTTCCGCCACGCTCCCGGGCAACCCGTCGCCACGACGACTGCATTCTTCTATCGCCACGGAGACGGCGGCCTTGTGGTACGAGAGGGCTCACTGCTCTTCCTCCTTCACTGTCCAGCCGAGCACAGAGTGGGTGAGTCACAGCCTCAGTGCACAGTCACTGTTCTGCAGCTGCTAGGGCTGCTCGATTCCGCTTCATTCCCGAGATGTTAACCCTGTTTAAACAATTCAACTTGAACATATTGGGATATGCCCTCCATCACTATTTTATAAATTACACAAACATCTATCTGTGTATGAGCCTGGATGGGTCCAGCATGGCCTGCACTGTACACTTACCACTGTGTAAACACTAAGGCTGACATCTATATTTAAAAGCGATTTGGCTAACAATTCCATATTTATATTTAAAATCCAGAACAGTTTTTTTTTTTTTTAATTCTTTTTATAGAATTTAATTTTTATAAAAACACAGCAGAGAAAAAAAACACCCTAAAGTGGGTAAATATTATATATGGAACAGCATCAGATTCGCACCCCACCTTCAATACACCCATACCACTCTCCCATACCTCACCCATCAAACAGGACTTCACTACACCCATACCACTCTCCCATACCTGACCCATCAAGCAGGAATTCACTTCACCCATACCACTCTCCCATACCTGACCCAACAAACAGGACTTCACTACACCCATACCACTCTCCCATACCTGACCCATCAAACAGGACTTCACTACACCCATACCACTCTCCCATACCTGACCCATCAAACAGGACTTCACACTATACACCCATACCACTCCCATACCTGACCCATCAAACAGGACTTCACTACACCCATACCACTCCCCCATACCTGACCCATCAAACAGGACTCCACACTCTACACCCATACCACTCTCCCATACCTGACCCATCAAACAGGACTTTACTACACCCATACCACTCCCCCATACCTGACCCATCAAACAGGACTCCACACTCTACACCCATACCACTCTCCCATACCTGAACCATCAAACAGGACTCCACACTCTACACCCATACCACTCTCCCATACCTGACCCATCAAACAGGAATTCACTACACCCATACCATTCTCCCATACCTGAACCCTCAAACAGGACTTCACTACACCCATACCACTCCCTCATACCTGAACCATCAAACAGGACTTCACACTCTACACCCATACCACTCTCCCATACCTGACCCATCAAACAGGACTCCACACTCTACACCCATAGCACTCTCCCATGCCTGACCCATCAAACAGGAATTCACTACACCCATACCATTCTCCCATACCTGAACCCTCAAACAGGACTCCACACTCTACACCCATACCATTCTCCCAAGGCAATTTACTCACCCTTTAGCCGTCCCATGTTTTGGCCACACACTTCCTATAGCATGAGGAATGTGTGTGGTGTGTGCGTTCTTATAGCATAAGGAATGTGTGTGGTGTGTGCGTTCCTATAGCATAAGGAATGTGTGTGGTGTGTGCGTTCCTGTAGCATGAGGAATATGGAGAGAGACGTTTGAGACGTTTGAGTTTCTAAACTGCATGGAAACCAAGCCATAGAGGATAACACAACCCCACTACACAAAGTGTCATACAGCATAGCATATATTGTGAGAAGTGTTGAATTTAAATCAAGGGAAGTAATGTTAAAACTTTACAAAGCATTAGTAAGACATCATCTAGAATATTGTGTTCAGTTCTGGTCACCTCGTTACAAAAAGGATATTGCTGCTCTAGAAAGAGTGCAAAGAAGAGCAACCAGAATTATCCCGGGTTTAAAAGGCATGTCATATGCAGACAGGCTAAAAGAATTGAATCTATTCAGTCTTGAACAAAGAAGACTACGCGGCGATCTGATTCAAACATTCAAAATCCTAAAAGGTATTGACAATGTCACCCAGGGAACTTTTTGACCTGAAAAGACACAAGGACCAGGGGTCACAAATGGAAATTAGATAAAGGGGCATTCAGAACAGAAAATAGGAGGCACTTTTTTACACACAAAATTGTGAGGGTCTGGAACCAACTCCCCAGTAATGTTGTTGAGGCTGACACCCTGGGATCCTTCAAGAAGCTGCTTGATGAGATTCTGGGATCAATAACCTACTAACAACCAAACAAGCAAGATGGGCTGAATGGCCTCCTCTCGTTTGTAAACTTTCTTATGTTCTTATGTTCTTATAGTAAAGTAGTGTGCCAGCATGGCAAAGCATAGGTAAGCGTAGCAAAAAGCAGAGAGGTGTAGTAAAGCAAACAGCAACGTAAACTGTGGTAAATGCAAAGTATAACCATGGAATAATTGCAGTATTGTAAGCCACATAAACAACGAGGAACAAAGTGAAATATATAGACTTCTCCAAAACTCATTCTAATACCAACCATTTGCAAACAAACAGGCCTGATCTACCATCCTGTAAACAGAAAAGAAATAATTATTTGCAGAATTAAATGGAGTGTTCAGTGGCCGGTGAGCATTGACATGAATTTAGAAACACAGAAGGTAATTATCTCAATGACTACATTAGATATACTATTGCAGTAATGAACCGGTTTTTATTAGATATACTATTGTAGTAATGAAGTGGTTTTTATTAGATATACTATTGTAGTAATGAACTGGTTTTTATTAGATATACTATTGTAGTAATGAACCGGTTTTTATTAGATACACTATTGTAGTAATGAACCGGTTTTTATTAGATATACTATTGTAGTAATGAACCGTTTTTTATTAAATGTATTTAAATCATTTCTGTTTGTTTCCTGCAGAAGCCTGTGCAGAGGGAGGACTGCATCCCCTTCCCCCCGGCTCCCAGACCCTCCCACTCTTCAGGGGAGTCCCCTGGCCAGCATGTCTTCAGCCACCTCCCCCTGCACTCCCAGCAGCTGGCCAGGACCCCCTACCTCATGATCCCGATCGGGGGGATCCAGATGGTGCAGCCGCGGCCAAACCTGGGGGGGCTGGAGCGGGCAGACCAGCCCAGGAGGAAGAGCCCCTCTCCGTTTAGTGCCAGGGAGAGAGGCCCCCTCACACCAGAGGAATACAGGGTACACAAACCGGACAGTGGGACAAGCCTGTCCAGCCACGCACCCTCGGAACCGCCCTCCCGGTCCGGCGGAGGAGGAGGAGGAGAGGCCCAGGAGAAGGGCACAAAGCAATATGGCAGCTCACGCACTTACCCCCAAACTAGCACTTTGGTCTCTGAGTCCCGCGCAGCGACTCCAGACAGAAGCAGCCTGTCTGAACCGTCTCCCAGCCAGCTGGTTCGCCACCCCATGCACAGGAGGAGGAACCTTTCTGGTGAGCCGGCGTTGCAGGCAGGGCGACAGAGAAGGCGCGCACCTGACATGGCAGGAAGTAGTACCAGCAGTGCGGTTCAGGACGAGGACGACAAAACAGGAAGCACTTCCCAATCCCCGCCCCCTGATTCACAGTGATGTCTGCAATCAATAGACCTTGTGTTTGTTTCTTTTTGTTTGTTTTTTTTACACTTTCCGACACTATTTTTTTCTTCTGCTGGAGCCAGTTTAGGATTACAATAAGACATCCTTGGGCTTTCTGTTTCTCTCTCTCTCTCTCTCTCTCTCTCTCTCTCTCTCTCTCTCTCTCTCTCTCTCTCTCTCTCTCTCTCTCTCTCTCTCTCATATCTATATAGATATATTTAAATATATATATGAATATATTTGTAAATGACCAAATTCAATAATGGAAATCAAAATAATAATTCCTACTTCGTTTGTCCATGTCCAGTATTACTCAAATGTACAGTTTTTGTGCCTTTTCTGTACCAGGTTTGTTGCTTGAAATGTAGAAAAAACTGTTTTAAGGCTGTGAATTTTTTCAGATTTTTAGTGTACGGAGGTCGGGCGGTTCTGTTATATTGGGGGTGTCGGGTGGTTCTGTTATATTGGGGGATCGGGTGGTTCTGTTGTATGGTGGGGTGTTGGGCGGTTCTGTTGTATGGTGGGGTATTGGTGGTTCTGTTGTATGGTGGGGTGTTGGGCGGTTCTGTTGTATGGGGACAGTGATTTTTCAGTCTTTTGCCGTTTTATGATGAGTCAGGGTGGGTTATGGGTGGGCGAGGGATAATCTAAAGAAAAGCTGAAAGCTTTGCAAAGATAATGCACTGAAGACATATTTTTTATATTAATACAATTTAGAACTTAAGTCTGTGTACAGATAAGAAGTCTATGGTCCATATTTATTGCCGTATTTAACTTTATTAAACTGCTTCTGTTTTCTTTTTTTTTCTTTTTTAAACATGATGTTATCTTTGTTACTTGCCTGCATGTTTTTTTTATTTTTTTTAATAAAGTTCTTATGACTTGAAACAAAGGATACTGGGAAAAGAGTCAGTTGTCTGAAGTTTTTGCAGAGCGTATTTCTAGTTTATAAATCAATAAAACTACATCAGACTTTTCTGAAAGGTTGTACTGGTCCAATCATCATGTGTGTTTCCTGTGTATCTGAACATCATACATGCAGTGGGGCTGCAGAGGCATCGACCATTCATGTTGAAACAAGCGGCAACTGTAACAGATTACAAACAGAGAAGGTGGCAAATCTGATGTTCTCATTAAATCCCAAATGAGTGAGAAACAGAGCTGCTAGAAGAGGAGAGGAGAGGGGAGTGTCAGCACTGCTCGGCTCAGCAATCCTCCTCGCTCTCTTCTACTTTTTTCCTACAAATGTTGTTTTCATTTCTGAAACAATCCATGGTACTGCCAGTTACTAAGCAACCAAAACATCAGTAAGCCTGGCAGGAGTTCAGAGACGTGATTTCTGAATGAATAGCAGCAGGTAGAGCCGAGGAGAGTGTCAGCTGAGAGTCGGGAGGGTTGACGTGATTTCTGAATGAATAGCAGCAGGTAGAGCCGAGGAGAGTGTCAGCTGAGAGTCGGGAGGGTTGACTTGATTTCTGAATGAATAGCAACAGGTAGAGCCGAGGAGAGTGTCAGCTGAGAGTCGGGAGGGTTGACGTGATTTCTGAATGAATAGCAGCAGGTAGAACCGAGGAGAGTGTCAGCTGAGAGTCGGGAGGGTTGACTTGATTTCTGAATGAATAGCAACAGGTAGAGCCGAGGAGAGTGTCAGCTGAGAGTCGGGAGAGTTGACGTGATTTCTGAATGAATAGCAGCAGGTAGAACCGAGGAGAGTGTCAGCTGAGAGTCGGGAGGGTTGACGTGATTTCTGAATGAATAGCAGCAGGTAGAGCTGAGGAGAGTGTCAGCTGAGAGTCGGGAGGGTTTTATTATTATTATTATTTGTTTATTTAGCAGACGCCTTTATCCAAGGCGACTTACAGAGACAAGGGTGTGTGAACTATGCATCAACTGCAGAGTCACTTACAACTACGTCTCACCCGAAAGACGGAGCACAAGGAGGTTAAGTGACTTGCTCAGAGTCACACAATGAGTCAGTGGCTGAGGTGGGATTTGAACCGGGGACCTCCTGGTTGCAAGCCTGTTTCTTTAACCACTGGACCACACAGGGTTGACGTGATTTCTGAATGAACAGCAGCAGGTAGAGCCGAGGAGAGTGTCAGCTGAGAGTCGGGAGGGTTGACATGATTTCTGAATGAACAGCGGCAGGCAGAGCCGAGGAGAGTGTCAGCTGAGAGTCGGGAGGGTTGACTTGATTTCTGAATGAATAGCAGCAGGTAGAGCCGAGGAGAGTGTCAGCTGAGAGTCGGAGGGTTGACATGATTTTGAATGAACAGCAGCAGGTAGAGCCGAGCAGAGTGTCAGCTGAGAGTCGGGAGGGTTGATGTGATTTCGAATGAACAGCAGCAGGTAGAGCCGAGGAGAGTGTCAGCTGAGAGTCGGAACGGTTGACTTGATTTCTGAATGAACAGCAGAAGGTAGAGCTGAGGAGAGTGTCGTCTGAGAGTCAGGAGGGTTGAGTGCAGGGGTTCCCAGTATCCAGGGTCTGGGTGTAGGACTTCTACTGTTATTGAAAGGGATCTGCCTTTGAAGCCATTCTGAAATTATCTTTCAAGGGACGAGTCTTAATTGAACGCTCCACAGTCCCCGAGCAATAAGAATTCTCAGCGTGCTTGTTCTGGGAGCTGAAGTTTTCTGTTGCTCTGGATTCAAGTGATTTCAATCATGGAAAGTGTTGGTTCTGCATAACAACTTTCCATAACACTGTGACTAGGGGGCAGGGCCACTACGACCATTTAATGTGACCTGTCTGCAAGGAGTTTGGGAGGAGAATTAATCCACAGATAAAATCAGAGGCATGTGACATCAGGAATCAGGTCAGTGTTGCTTATGGAATGAAGCACCTGCCAACCAATCACCCACCAGCCCTTTATGAGAGTTTATAAGCTCTGCAGTTTTGTTTTTCCGATCACGACTGAATCTATTATCTTTGATAGCTCTTACATATTATAAGGTGCTTTCCAGGGACGTGTAACAGATTGATCAGTGATGTAAGTGTGTGCTTGTGACAGAAACACAATGATTCTTGGTGGTAAATCTCCCTCCCGACCTGTGAGGGCTAAGTAGCAAGGACCGAGTACCTTGGACTTTTGGCGGACAATTCATTCCACGGGTTAAAAGGAAGTCAGTCATCTAGGAAGAGGACGGAGCTTCGATACACGAATGCATTGACCGGAAGGAAATGATGTGACAGCCATGGATTGGAGGAGTGGCTGTAATCGTTTACCAAGGGTCATGTATGACGGTATATTAAGGGGACGGCGGCGTGATCAGTTCCTTCACTTTGGTTAAAAAGTAACTAACCGAGAAGGACAGAAAATGCCTGTGATTGCCATTCATGAGTGTTTGTTTGTTTTTGTAATAAGTATTGTTATTATTATTAATAGACACTTAAATAGGTTCCGGAGCTGTCGCCGAGGGCCAGCAAAAACCCGGAACAACACTGCATGGATTGTCACGAGATAACTGTATCACCCACCTGGAGCACTACAACGCGCACCCAGGACTGGAGACCGGGATTCTCTATTTTGTGGGAGAGACATCGTTTCTTATTAATTGGGACTGCAGCCCATGATATTTTCCCTGTGCTTTACACATTGCTGTGTATTGCCAGGGACCTTTCTTTTGGTCTCCAGACCTGGACTTTTGTTTTCTTTGTTCTAAAGGTAATCTGCTGAGGCAACACAGAGCCCATGCACACAGCTTCATGTCATTTCTAAATGAGTCACTAAAATCTTGCTGTCACCTGAACAGCTGGTTCTACTGCTGATCTATATTTGCATATTAACTGAACCTGTCAAACAACTGCAGCACAACTTTGTATAAGCTCTAGCTGTGTACCTACTCGCTGGCTGTTAAACTGCAGAGAGAAAGAGAGAGAGACAGACAGAGAGAGAGAGAGAGAGAGAGAGAGAGAGAGAGAGAGAGAGACCCATAACTGCTCTGTGTGTGAGACAGTGAGACCAGACAAGCACTTTCTTTCCCTGTCACACAGAGCAGAGCCCACTGGGGAGAGCAGAGAAATGTTTGCGCCACTCCTCTGTGGGGCAGACGCTGAGAGGTCACTGAGAGTTGAACCCGCGTCCCACAGTCTCTGTCCCTTTCTGCAGAGTTTCTCACATGACAGATGTGTACTGTCGAGCTGCCAGACAGACATCTCCCAGGCGGCTCCTCAAATTCCAGAGCGGTAACCGTGGCAACCAGCTCTGTTTTCACACCATCAGAGTGCAAACTGATGGATTCTTCAGTTTCAATGATAGGGAGGGTGCTGTTGGAACTGGCCACCATGACACATTGAGCAAATTACTCAGTCAAATTATTTATTAGAACTTGACTTGTTACGAAATGAAAGTAAATACGTTCCCTCAGAGTACAGAAGAACCTGTATACAGTGATAGCCATTGCCAGCGAGGGACGTCGTTACACTTCACCATAAAATTGATGCCAATACCAACGTGCAGCTCAGTTAACCTGTCCTGCATCTTCTGCACACTAGAGGGCGCTACCTGACCAGAAACTGCTTTCTCACAGATTACTGACAGAATACCATGTGTCACACGCTGAAGAGCAGGTCATTATAAAATGCTATCATTTGATCATACAGGAAATTAAACCCAACGAAATACAGAACAGTAAGTGTGTTCCAATGCACTGAAAGATTAGTGTTCATTTTTCAAGTTAAAAAAATACAAATAACCTCATATTTCAAACTGTCCCTGATTAATGAGATCTGTTCAATATACTGTAAGAACATAAGAACATAAGAAAGTTTACAAGCGAGAGGAGGCCATTCGGCCCATCTTGTTCGTTTGGTTGTTAGTAGCTTATTGATCCCAGAATCTCATCAAGCAGCTTCTTGAAGGATCCCAGGGTATCAGCTTCAACAACATTACTGGGGAGTTGGTTCCAGACCCTCACAATTCTCTGTGTAAAAGGTGCCTCCTATTTTCTGTTCTGAATGCCCCTTTATCTAATCTCCATTTGTGACCCCTGGTCCTTGTTTCTTTTTCAGGTCGAAAAAGTCCCTGGGTCGACATTGTCAATAACTTTTAGAATGTTGAATGCTTGAATCAGATCACAGCGTAGTGTTCTTTGTTCAAGACTGAATAGATTCAATTCTTTTAGCCTGTCTGCATATGACATGCCTTTTAAACCGGGATAATTTGGTTCGCTCTTCTTTGCACTCTTTCTAGAGCAGCAATATCCTTTTTGTAGCAAGGTGACCAGAACTGAACACAATATTCTAGATGAGGTCTTACTAATGCATTGATTTAACTTCAACACTTTTGACAATATATCTGAGCATCTTGTTGGCCTTTTTTATAGCTTCCCACATTGTTAGATGAAGACATTTCTGAGTCAACATAAACTCCTAGGTCTTTTTCATAGATTCCTTCTTCAATTTCAGTATCTCCCATATGATATTTATAATGCACATTTATATGATTCCTTCTTACAAACTGATCCGCAGTCCAGCACACAAGTCCTGTCTCTACCAGCAGATGTCACTGTTGCTGCTAATAATAAAATGCCAGAGTGGCCCATTCCTCTCAACTGTCCCTGATTACGAGGTACAGCACTACATAAGCAAAATCAGTACTCATTAATCGTTTGTTTCATTAAAAGCATGACAAGCCTTTTTAAAGCTGTTTGCAAGTTTGCATGTTTTTGCTTTTGTGATGTGTGTACCAGAGGCTGAGCAGTGTGTAGTTTGTAAACACACTTCCAAGGATGGCTATTCCAGACCACAGTGATATCGTTCATACATACAGGGGGCGCATGTCTGTTGCATCGTAGAGTGATACAGTACGTATATCTGGAGTGGAAAACAGCCCTTGAGCTAAGGGAACACAAAGCCACTTCGTTCCAGGCCACTGCATGGCAATCCAGGGGAGACTTGGGGTTTGATACGGCAAAGTTGTCTCAAACCAGGTCTCCTGGCCTCCTGGAACCAGGTTTCAAGCCACTGTTCCTGAAAAAGTTGCTTTGTGTTTCCTCAGCTTTAGAGATGTCATGTATTGATCTAAATGGTGGCATGTCCCTTTTACTTCTTTAGTTAGCCTGACTTGCTGTTTTTTCCCTCTCCCTTATTGGCTTCACTAAAGACAGATGACAGAGGCCAGCAGAGAGCAGATATCCACTTCAGATCATTGCAATACAATGAGTATATTCTTTAAGAAATGGAGGCTTTTACTAATCCCATTCATCCTATTTGAGAAATGTAAACTTGTACAATATTTTAAGATTTGTCTGTCACCCAGGAGGATGTGAAGCTCATCACACACAGAGGCAGCTCTCTGTGGTATCCCTCTCAGGGGCTGCAATACCACCAACACAGACTCAGGATGTGAAGCTCATCACACACAGAGGCAGCTCTCTGTGGTATCCCTCTCAGGGGGCTGCAATGTCACCAACACAGACTCAGGATGTGACGCTCATCACACACAGAGGAAGCTCTCTGTGGTATCCCTCTCAGGGGCTGCAATGTCACCAACACAGACTCAGGATGTGAAGCTCATCACACACAGAGGCAGCTCTCTGTGGTATCCCTCTCAGGGGGCTGCAATGTCACCAACACAAACTCAGGGTAACGGGAATGGGATTTTTTTTGGTATTATTTAAAGATAAGGTTCATCATGCAGGCTCCCCTATCAAGCCCTCTTGTTTACATGCTTTCTATCAGCCCTGCTGAGTCTCGTTGTATGAATGCAGGGTGTAGAGTCTCCTCTGCCCCCCGCAGAGCTGGAGTCACTCTGTAAGAATGCACGATGCAGAGTCTCCTCTGCCCCCCGCAGGGCTGGAGTCACTCTGTAAGAATGCATGATGCAGAGTCTCCTCTGCCCCCCGCAGGGCTGCAGTGAGGACTGAGTCAGATACCTGCATGTCCGGGGAGCAGTTAGATCAGTATTCACTTATTTCAGGTTTAGTAAATGGGGCTGAAGAATGAAGTGGAGTGCTGGGAGTGTTGTAGCCTCAGGATTAAAGCCTCAGGCACTGGGACTGACACACGGAGCACAGCAGCAGGGCAGGATTCATCAGCTGGTCACATTCCTGTTTCTGATGTTCCCTAAACCCATGAGCCTAGCCTTGCTGTTCTTATAGTCTCCCTTCTACAATAGAAACTGCCGTCTAGAAAGAGGGTTCACATGCAATAGCCTTTTCAGGATATTGACAATTCAGGAGCAATTACTGTTTCTATTTCCTATTGAAGTTCATATCATTAATTATATCATTATATCATATTAAAACACAGACTCGAGGGGGGCTCCCGAGTGGCGTTCCTGAGTGGTGCATCCAGTAAAGGCGCTCTGTGTGGAGTGCAGGATGCGCCCTATAGCCTGGAGATCACAGGTTTGAATCCAGGCTGTGTCACTGCCGACCGTGACCGGGGGTTCCTAGGGGGCGGCGCACAATTGGCTGAGCGCTGCCCGGATAGGGAGGGCTTAGGTTGGCAGGGGAATCCACGGTTCACTGTGCACCAGCGACCCTTGCGGCCGATAGGGCGCCTGTGGTTCTACAGTGGAGCCGCCAGATCTGTCAGATCTCCGGCACTAGAGGTCTGGTGGCCTCTCTGTGGATCCGCAGTGCAAAAAATGGTGGATTGACAGGAGCAGGTTTTGGAGGACGCGTGTTCCAGCCGCCGTTTCCCGAGTCGCTAGGGGGTTGCAGCGGTGAATTGGGATACAAATAACAATTGGGCATTCCAAATTGGGGAGAGAACCGGGGTAATTTTAGTTTCTGGGGGCCATAATGACAAATCAATTACCACCAAGAAAACATTTAAGAGCTCCTGCAGGAAGGCTGTCTGTTTCTTGCTAGTTCTGTCCCATTAACAGTATGATTTCACTTCATAAAAAATAAGAGTGCAAACCTAGCATTGTGAAATGCTTTGTGAGTATGTGCCTGCACTGCATTAGTAAAGGAAGTCCCTTTCCGTTGAGAGTGATAGATTTCAAAGGGATTTCTGAGCAAACTTGTATTAACTGCGGCTGAATGTTGTTCACAGGCCTGCACCACCAGGGCGGCGATCTTGAGGCAAGTTTGTGTGGAATGCTCCCTCGCCACTGCCTGCACTGGCAGGTTAGGAGGCGGGTTCTATTTTTAGTTCTCATATCTGCTAGAAGACCATGAGGAGCATGGCAATAATCCCAACCAAACATCATCCTCCTCCAGGCCGGAGACTGAAGTTAAACAGGGAGTGGAGCCACAGCGTAATTAAAAAACTTGCTTCAGCACAGTGTCTATAAATCACTTCTCAGATATCTCAGATGGTCTTATAGAAACCGAGTTACACAGTCAAGGCTGTGACAGATGGGTTTCATTAATAAGTGTGAACACCTGTGGGATTAATGCAGAATACAAAGGTGGCATTATTTAGATTCACCACTGTTTAGAACATTAAAATAACCCTGGGGAGTGTTTCTGCACACCAAGAAGTTCTATATAATAAGTTCTTAAGAGAACCATTTAAAGTAATAGAACCACACTTGGGTTCCAAATTGGTTCCATATTGAACCTATTTTATCGAAGCTGTGCTATACAAGAATGAAAGCAGAGAAAGCCTGGAAGAATTGTGAGACACCCAAGGATCCTTTACTCTCAAGGTGTAGTCAGTGAGAGGTACACCCAGCTTATTTCAGCACATACAAGTCTATTTGAATGGATGTTTAAGTGTTGGGTGGCTCCAGTACCTCTTCATGTTGAGCGTGCATTTCTCGCACAGTCTTTACAGTGTCAGGCTCTTGGACTATCATACAAAGAGTGCAAGAGATATACACTCAACATGATTAGAGGTGGTCGCTAACACTTAGACACGTATGGCAAGTGATTCAATCTAAATAAAAAACAGACACAAAGCTGACATATGGTTTAAACATTTTGAAAGTGTTGTCAGTGACATTGTGAGTGTCACTGGAATCCTGTTTTACTGTAGTCCTATAGCCTTGGCAGACAATTGGGAGATAAATAAGGTTTTTGCCACTGCAGCCCAATCCCTGTTTACTCCTATGAACCTGGTGGCACTGTTTCATTTGCACTCAGCCCTTATTTGATGCATTCTTCTGTACGGTTTGATCTCTAGAAAGATGTGAGATGTGTTTGGAAATTGGCAGCCATCATGATAATTCTTAGCTTGCTGAAAATAGAGGCTGTTTATTGAAACAAAAAGCTGACACAAAATGTCAACGAGATATGAAATCTACTCATGCACTGTTCACACTGTAACAGTGTCAGTATTTTAATACTTTCATGCATGGGATTCCAGTGCTATCTGTTTTTGGAATTCCTTTCTCAGGTAGCCCTGCTGTACAGCTCTGTGTTTTCTTGGCTTTATTCATTCCTCTGATTGTGTCAGTCCCTCAAGGGCAGGGCACACTTCTCCTCTCCTCTCAGACTCCTTCAGGTAGCCCTGCTGTACAGCTCTGTGTTTGCTTGATTTTACATAAGAAGAACATAAGAAAGTTTACAAACGAGAGGAGGCCATTCGGCCCATCTTGCTCGATTGGTTGTTAATAGCTTATTGATCTCAGAATCTCATCAAGCAGCTTCTTGAAGGATCCCAGGGTGTCAGCTTCAGCAACATTTCTGGGGAGTTGGTTCCAGACCCTCACAATTCTCTGTGTAAAAAAGTGCCTCCTATTTTCTGTTCTGAATGCCCCTTTATCTAATCTCCATTTGTGACCCCTGGTCCTTGTTTCTTTTTTCAGGTTAAAAAAGTCCCCTGGGTCGACATTGTCTATACCTTTTAGAATTTTGAATGTTTGAATCAGATCACTGCGTAGTCTTCTTTGCTCAAGACTGAATAGATTCAATTCTTTTAGCCTGTCTGCATACAACATGCCTTTTAAACCCAGGATAATTCTGGTTGCTCTTCTTTGCACTCTTTCTAGAGCAGGAATATCCTTTCTGTAACGAGGTGACCAGAACTGAACACAATATTCTAGGTGAGGTCTTACTAATGCATTGTAAAGTTTTAACATTACTTCCCTTGATTTAAATTCAACACTCCTCACAATATATACGAGCATCTTGTTGGCATTTTTTATAGCTTCCCCACGTTGTCTAGAGGAAAACATTTCTGAGTCAACATAAACTCCTAGGTCTTTTTCATAGTTCCCTTCTTCAATTTCAGTATCTCCCATATGATATTTATAATGCACATTTTTATTGCCTGTGTGCAATACTTTACACTTTTCTCTATTATATTAATGCACATTTTTATTGCCTGCGTGCAATACTTTACACTTTTCTCTATTATATGTCATTTGCCATTTGTCTGCCCAGTTCTGAATGCTGTCTAGATCATTTTGAATGATGTCAGCCCCTCAAGGGCAGGGCACACTTTTCCTCTCCTCTCAGACTCCTTCATGACGACAGGTGTGGCGTTGGAAAGAAGTTTTCAATCAAGTCCTTTAAAAGAATAGCTAAAAAGAGAAGCTGATGATACTGTAAATGTTGCAGGTGTTTGTACATTGCTTGTGAAGTGTATGCCGGCCTCATCTTGCTGTACCCTTGACCAGTCTCTCAAATTCAATAGTTTCAATAGTGCAGCTCAGCTACAGTTAAGAAGTCATTCTGCAGTCTAACCATACTCTGTTGTAAGCAACAACTTTACTGCACTATCACTGTCATAGTTCTAATGCCCAGAGGTCCCTGTGAAGTTATTTGGAAGTTTGCCAGCCTTGTTAGAAGGTCCTGTTTATTCAGGGAGAGGGGGTGTCTGGACACAGTCAATGTCCTTTAGTGGAATGTTTTTGTTTTGCTTTGTTTTTTAATTAAAATCCAAAGTTATTATTCAGCAGTTCGTGCCAATTCAGGGTGTTCAATTCAAAGAGTTTTCAACTGAAATGAGCTCCTTAGAGCACTGAGATTGGTATCATACTGGGTGCTGTGTGTCTGTCACAGTCAATACAATGCAGCTCAATGCAACCCCTGCTTGTTTCCACAGTGCCTTGCAAGCCCTTCATGGTGACTGACAGCAGGCTGAACGATTCGCAGGATCTTTTCATGGCTGTTTTAGAGCACACAGGTCAGTCTGCTGTGAAGGAAATGACAAAACAAGGTGTGGACCCTCTCACCCCAAACCTGCAAACTAAATCAGGAGTAAGTACCTACACAGATAGAACAAGGTGAGGACCCTCTCACCCCAAACCTGTAAACTAAACCAGGAGTAAGTACCTACACAGATAGACAGACAGGCAAAATCCAGACAGATGGATAGATAGACTAATAGATTAATAGATATATCAATAGATAGATCGATAGATTAATCCAGAAGTTATTCCATAAATACCAGCTTCCATCACAGCACCTGCCATATACTGTTCTATACATACCAGTGTCCAAATCAGCCGAGAAAAGCAAGGGTACTTATCACAATACTCCACTCTTCAGTTCTAGCTACCTGTCATAGACATACTGTCAGTCACCCAAAGTGTCCAAAAACACAATATTGAGTAAAAAAGTCAGGGAACAACAAACAAATATCTGGATACTCTTCACTCTTTACAATAGTTCTGACTGAGTGGTCTTTGCTGTGATAGACAGTACATTACTCTGCAGGGGTTTGCTGTGATAGACAGTACATTACTATGCAGGGGTTTGCTGTGATAGACAGTACATTACTATGCAGGGGTTTGCTGTGATAGACAGTACATTACTATGCAGGGGGTTGTTGGCAATGGATATTTTAAGAATGCTCCAGTGACCTGAGATCATTTGGTAAACAGTGAAGAGTAATCCCTGGTATGTAAGAGCTGGTGATGAAGCAGAGGGAAGGGTCAGCTGAGCAATGCACTGGGACGCCTCTTCTGCTGCTGCTATCCATGCTGGGGGAGTGGCCTAATGAGTGATGTCAAACACAGTGGAATATAAATGGAGTGCAGCCGGGCTGAAGAGCTTATAATCACCTGTGTATCACCAGAGCCCAGAAGACATACCTGCCTGCCTGCCTGCCTGCCTGCCCACACAGAGAGGATTTTACTAAAGCTACAGGAGGAGAAGTGATGGCTCTGTCCCTCAGTGGATTACTGGCCCTGGCTGTCACCTGGCTCTGTGTGTCCCTTGATGAAGGTTTGTAGCTTTAAGATGTGGAATATGGGCTGGGAGTGAATTTCAATTGCTGTTTAAAAGAAAAAAATGTGATTCAGATAACTTCAATAATTTTCAGCTAAAAAAATGCATGCATAGATTATTGTGTTATTTGATACTTGATAACTGTATGAATGTCCATCTGCTTCTGTCTATTTGTTTAAAATGACTCGCCGGGATCAATTCTCGAGTGGTAGCTACTTGTTCATCCCCAAACTGCACATTACACGTCTCTATCTCTATCTACATTATTATCTGTGCAGTATTCTCATTGTATAGTCAAAAAACGTTTACACCAAGAAGTCTTTATATCATAGAAACTGAACATGTGAAAACTTTTATAAGGTAACTTCTGTATAGGTCGCCTTAAACACAGCTTTCAAAATATTGACATCACTGTTACACAACTGAGCAATTGCATGGCTCTCTATCTCTCTAATTACCTGTCTGCTATATTACCTGCATAGATAGCTAACTACAATAACTATACAGCCATCTATAAAGCCTTTTCCCTGAAATACATTCAACACGCTTTGGCTTATGAATGGTTGCTGTGTTTCACAATGAGATTGAAAGCTGAGTTCCAGAAGCTGAAGTAGAAATGCACTCATTCACCCTCAGTTTCGTTGTAATTGGTGATTTTAGTGGTAAGGCTAGAGGTTGCTCTGCAGCAAACCCATTCCAGATTGAACTCTTCTTCCCTGTCAACTTTCCATCATTGGTGCCCGGCTTCATTTGAAATCCTCATAGCAGCTTTAAACGAGGATCAGTGAGCTGCGATGGAGATGCTTGAGCATTCAGAGCAGTTTGAGCCACTCCCTGTAATTTCACGTCATCTTTATGGGCTGTTATTTGGCAGTTGTTTAAGGGTGGTATTATTGTTACTGTCTGTGGAAGTGACCCACTTTGCCCATGCTGGTGTGCTGAGTGACTGTATTCCAGAACCTCTGAACAACCTCCCCCAGCCCTCATTCATTAAGAAGAGGTGCTGCTAGTGTAACATGTCACTTCATTTACCTGTGAAATGGTCTTCTGATGCCCAGTGCAGGAATTCAGAGATCCTTTTTGTAGATAATTAGTACAAAGCAGTTACGTGACTAACATTCCACCCTTATCTCTCTCAGGTATGGGACTCCCCCTCTCGGACTCCTCGCACCCGAAGTCTCGAGCAGCTCGCTCAGGGTGAAGCGTTGCTCCTGCAACAACTGGCACGACAAGGAGTGCATCTACTTCTGCCATCTGGATATCATCTGGATCAACACCCCGGGGTGAGTCCACAGCACAGCACACAGCACAGCACAGCACACCGCACAGCACAGCACAGCACAGCACAGCACAGCACAGCACACAGCACACAGCACAGCACAGCACAGCACAGTACAGCACACCACACAGCACAGCACACCGCACAGCACAGCACACAGCACAGCACAGCACACAGCACAACACACAGCACAGCACAGCACAGCACACCGCACAGCACAGCACACAGCACAGCAAAGCACAGCACAGCACAGCACACCACACAGCACAGCACAGCACAGCACAGCACAGCACACAGCACAGCAAAACACAGCACAGCACAGCACACCACACAGCACAGCACAGCACAGCACAGCACAGCACAGCACAGCACAGCACAGCACACAGCACAGCACAGCACAGCACAGCACAGCACACAGCACAACACACAGCACAGCACACAGCACAGCACAGCACAGCACAGCACAGCACACAGCACAACACAATGGGTTTGAAAACGTTTCTGCAGTTTCTTTATGTCTGGTTTATACATGGGTCTAGTTAATAGCTGAACTGATTACCATGATAAGTAGGTCATTGTCCAGTTTATAGGACAACAGCAATGAAATAGATATGGTTAGTGTGTATGGGGTTTATTGCATAGAGATATTCTACATGGATTTTTCTATTGTGCCTGATTTGCATTGACGTACTGAATCTTTGATAACCTGCAATAATAAAGCTGATAGGCAAAGTCCATGGGGATCCGCTGCACTGCATCACTTACCTTACCGGCGCTCCCCCTCCTACAGTAAGACCACTCTCTACGGTCTGGGGAGCCCCCTGTCTCGCAGGAGGAGGTCTCTGGGACGCTGTCAGTGTTCCCATTCCAAGGACCAGTCCTGCGCCAGCTTCTGCTACAGGAGGTGAGTTTGGTGACAGATGTTTCAGCTTAAAGCTGTCCTTGGTTTCTAGCTTTTTAAAAATACATTCTCAAACTTTATTTATTTCATTTCAAATGTAGTCAGAATACCCAACTAGAATTTTGAGAGTGTCCCGGATACACCAAACAAGCAATCATCTGCAACAATCATCCTTACATGAACCAATCATCCTTACATGAACCAATCATCCTTACATGAACCAAGCATCCTTACATGAACCAAGCATCCTTACATGAATCAATCATCCTTACATGAACCAATCATCCTTACATGAACCAATTATCCTTACACAAACCAATCATCCTTACATGAACCAATCATCCTTACATGAACCAATCATCCTTACATGAACCAATCATCCTTACACGAACCAATCATCCTTACACTAACCATACATATCATAATATCTAAAATACTGTGTTTAGTTCTGGTCACCACACTACAAAAAGGATATTGCTGCTCTAGAAAGAGTGCAAAGAAGAACGACCAGAATTATTCCAGGTTTAAAAGGCATGGCATATGCAGACAGGCTAAAAGAATTGAATCTATTCAGTCTTGAACAAAGAACACTACATGGTGATCTGATTCAAGCATTCAAAATTCTAAAAGGTATTGACAATGTCGACCCAGGGGACTTTTTTGACCTGAAAAAAGAAACAAGGACCAAGGGTCACAAATAGTGATTAGATAAAGGGGCATTCAGAACAGAAAATAGGAGGTACATTTTTACACAGAGAATTGTGAGGGTCTGGAACCAACTCCCCAGTAATGTTGTTGAAGCTGACACCCTGGGATCCTTCAAGAAGCTGCTTGATGAGATTCTGGGTTCAATAAACTACTAACAATCAAAACGAGCAAGATGGGTCGAATGGTCTCCTCTCGTTTGTAAACTTTCTTATGTTCGGATGCTGCTGTACTTTAAACTGCCTGTACCATTTCATAACTCCTTCCCTGATTGTTGTGGAGCGGAATGTTTTCTAAACATATCGAGTTGGGAGTGGTGAAATGAACTGTTGTGCAACGTGTAACAGGATTATTCTAGTTAAAAAGAAAAAAAACAAAACAAAAAATGATGCTCGTCATCCTGAGAGTCCTCATACCAAATGCATCCAGAAAATGGGTGTGTGGCAACCAGCCAGCTATTTTTAACATGCACATGCTTTTTCAGGGAGTGCTGAGGAGTGGAAGGCAAATGATTATTAAATGCAGAGTGGAAACAGGTCAGAGCTATTCATCTGCCTGTCTGCAGGCGGAGAGGGGTGTGTCTAAACAGAACCATAATAACCTAAGAGAGAGGAGGGACCTGAGTGAGCGTGTGTGTTTGTGTGTGTGTCTGTGTGTATTGTGAGCTGTTAATGCACACACACACACATACTCACAATACACACACACACACACACACACTCATAATACATGCATATGCTCACAATACACACATACGCTCACAATGCACACACACACACACACACACTCATAATACATGCACACGCTCACAATACACACACACACGCTCATAATACATGCACACGCTCACAATACACACATACACTCACAATGCACACACACGCTCACAATACACACACACACGCATGCTCACAATACACACATACAGTGCCTTGCGAAAGTATTCGGCCCCCTTGAACTTTGCGACCTTTTGCCACATTTCAGGCTTCAAACATAAAGATATGAAACTGTAATTTTTTGTGAAGAATCAACAACAAGTGGGACACAATCATGAAGTGGAACGAAATTTATTGGATATTTCAAACTTTTTAACAAATAAAAACTGAAAAATTGGGCGTGCAAAATTATTCAGCCCCTTAAGTTAATACTTTGTAGCGCCACCTTTTGCTGCGATTACAGCTGTAAGTCGCTTGGGGTATGTCTCTATCAGTTTTGCACATCGAGAGACTGAAATTTTTGCCCATTCCTCCTTGCAAAACAGCTCGAGCTCAGTGAGGTTGGATGGAGAGCATTTGTGAACAGCAGTTTTCAGTTCTTTCCACAGATTCTCGATTGGATTCAGGTCTGGACTTTGACTTGGCCATTCTAACACCTGGATATGTTTATTTGTGAACCATTCCATTGTAGATTTTGCTTTATGTTTTGGATCATTGTCTTGTTGGAAGACAAATCTCCGTCCCAGTCTCAGGTCTTTTGCAGACTCCATCAGGTTTTCTTCCAGAATGGTCCTGTATTTGGCTCCATCCATCTTCCCATCAATTTTAACCATCTTCCCTGTCCCTGCTGAAGAAAAGCAGGCCCAAACCATGATGCTGCCACCACCATGTTTGACAGTGGGGATGGTGTGTTCAGGGTGATGAGCTGTGTTGCTTTTACGCCAAACATAACGTTTTGCATTGTTGCCAAAAGTTCGATTTTGGTTTCATCTGACCAGAGCACCTTCTTCCACATGTTTGGTGTGTCTCCCAGGTGGCTTGTGGCAAACTGTAAACGACACTTTTATGGATATCTTTAAGAAATGGCTTTCTTCTTGCCACTCTTCCATAAAGGCCAGATTTGTGCAGTATACTGACTGATTGTTGTCCTATGGACAGAGTCTCCCACCTCAGCTGTAGATCTCTGCAGTTCATCCAGAGTGATCATGGGCCTCTTGGCTGCATCTCTGATCAGTCTTCTCCTTGTATGAGCTGAAAGTTTAGAGGGACGGCCAGGTCTTGGTAGATTTGCAGTGGTCTGATACTCCTTCCATTTCAATATTATCGCTTGCACAGTGCTCCTTGGGATGTTTAAAGCTTGGGAAATCTTTTTGTATCCAAATCCGGCTTTAAACTTCTCCACAACAGTATCTCGGACCTGCCTGGTGTGTTCCTTGTTCTTCATGATGCTCTCTGCGCTTTAAACGGACCTCTGAGACTATCACAGTGCAGGTGCATTTATAATGAGACTTGATTACACACAGGTGGATTCTATTTATCATCATTAGTCATTTAGGTCAACATTGGATCATTCAGAGATCCTCACTGAACTTCTGGAGAGAGTTTGCTGCACTGAAAGTAAAGGGGCTGAATAATTTTGCACCAATTTTTCAGTTTTTATTTGTTAAAAAGTTTGAAATATCCAATAAATTTCGTTCCACTTCATGATTGTGTCCCACTTGTTGTTGATTCTTCACAAAAAATTACAGTTTCATATCTTTATGTTTGAAGCCTGAAATGTGGCAAAAGGTCGCAAAGTTCAAGGGGGCCGAATACTTTCGCAAGGCACTGTACGCTCACAATGCACACACACACACACACGCTCATAATACATGCACACGCTCACAATACACACACACACTCAAAATACACACATACACAAGCATGCTCACAATACACACACATGCTCACAATATATGGAACGCCATCCAGGTCAAAAATGTGTTATTTAGTACACATTCTCATTTGACTTTAGTACGTTTTGTAATTCTAATTACTAATTTGGCCAATCACATCACTGAATGAAATAAGAACCAATGAATTTAAAGAATAGTATGTGTAATAAATTATCCAATTAAGAGTCGCCTTACATCTGTCATTCCCACCCAGCTCGTGGCGGTGCATGGACTTGGATTGGGTAAAGTCCAGTGAAAGATGGACAGACCCAGAACCTCCGAGAGGAGCATCAGCCGGCGGATTCAGAGCCTTAGAAATCGCTTCAATTCAGTGGTAACCCCACTGGAACTAATATGTAATTTTAAGTGTTGAAAGATCTGACATTAAATCTAATATTAGCTATAGTAACTATATTTTAGTGTAAAACTGAAATAAGAAAGAAAATGAAAAAAACGATTATGTACATTTCTTTAAACAATTATTTTTATTCATTTTTCCAATGTCCAATTATTATTCATTGCTGCAACCCCCAAACTAACTCTGCAAGACCGCTGTGCAGTCATATCCAGAACTATTTTTAAAGCGTATTTCATGTCTGAAATTGAAAAGATGTTACCCCAAAGGTGATTGACTACTCTTGTAATTACGCTGCATGACTGTAAAATGACCAGCCGCTACATAGAAAATGCGTAGTTAATTTGCATTTATTTAGAACATGTAGTTTTTTTTTATGTATTCTTATTGGTCCAAATCAATATGTGTACTAAATATATAAGCGCATACTAAACAATGCATTTCTGACCCGAATGGCCTTCCATAACAATACACACACACACACACAATACATGCACACACACACACATATGCATGTATTGTATGCGTGAGTGTTTTTAATGACAGGTTAGTGAGGATTCTGAGTCACAGTCAGGCTCATCCAATGTAGTGTTAATATAATTACATATTATAATACAATATTATGTATCATATTATGGTACAATGGTGTATGGTGTTTACATACCTCACACCCTTACTAGGCTGTAATAGTCCTCACACCAGAAGTACTGTATATATCAACTTATTAGTAAACAGAATTGAAAATGATTAGTCTAGCTTTAATGATTAGTCTAGCTTTAACAATTTTACTACAGATATTGTGTGAACAAAGTGTATATTGGAATGGTAATGAACAAAGTGCTCTGACTGGCTGAGAGGGAGTCTGATGTTATAGAATGGCTCATGTGTGTGTTTGACTATATTGCACTGTGTTGTATTGGACTGCACAGTGTCTCAATCTATAGTAGCCGTGACTTCAGTTCCAATGACAGTGCTTCTTGTTTTCTGTGCTGCAGCCCCCGCGATGTCATTCAGCAGTTTTTGAACACGGCTGGCGGTTCACACGGCAGCAGAGACACACAGAGACAGAGCTCATGTCTGCTGCGTGCTTTCAGGTGAATACAGTTACACTTTACCTGTGCATGGGGCAGTATGAAACCCAGTCTTTACCTGTGTATGGGGCAGTATGAAACCCAGTCTTTACCTGTGTATGGAGCAGTATGAAACCCAGCCTTTACCTGATATGAAACCCAGTATTTACCTGTGCATGGAGCAGTATGAAACCCAGTCTTTACCTGTGTATGGGGCAGTATGAAACCCAGTCTTTACCTGTGTATGGGGCAGTATGAAATCCAGTCTTTACCTGTGTATGGGGCAGTATTAAATCCAGTCTTTACCTGTGTATGAAACCCAGTCTTTACCTGTGCATGGGGCAGTATGAAACCCAGTCTTTACCTGTGTATGGAGCAGTATGAAACCCAGTCTTTACCTGTGCATGGGGCAGTATGAAACCCAGTCTTTACCTGTGCATGGGGCAGTATGAAACCCAGTCTTTACCTGTGCATGGGGCAGTATGAAACCCAGTCTTTACCTGTGTATGAAACCCAGTCTTTACCTGTGCATGGGGCAGTATGAAACCCAGTCTTTACCTGTGTATGAAACCCAGTCTTTACCTGTGCATGGGGCAGTATGAAACCCAGTCTTTACCTGTGTATGAAACCCAGTCTTTACCTGTGCATGGGGTAGTATGAAACCCAGTATTTACCTGTGCATGGGGCAGTATGAAACCCAGTCTTTACCTGTGCATGGGGTAGTATGAAACCCAGTCTTTACCTGTGTATGAAACCCAGTATTTACCTGTGCATGGGGCAGTATGAAACCCAGTCTTTACCTGTGTATGGAGCAGTATGAAACCCAGTCTTTACCTGTGTATGGGGCAGTATGAAACCCAGTCTTTACCTGTGCATGGGGCAGTATGAAACCCAGTCTTTACCTGTGCATGGGGCAGTATGAAACCCAGTCTTTACCTGTGTATGAAACCCAGTCTTTACCTGTGTATGGGACGGGAGTATGAAACCCACTGTGTTGTATTGGACTGCACAGTGTCTCAATCTATAGTAGCCGTGACTTCAGTTCCAATGACAGTGCTTCTTGTTTTCTGTGCTGCAGCCCCCGCGATGTCATTCAGCAGTTTTTGAACACGGCTGGCGGTTCACACGGCAGCAGAGACACACAGAGACAGAGCTCATGTCTGCTGCGTGCTTTCAGGTGAATACAGTTACACTTTACCTGTGCATGGGGCAGTATGAAACCCAGTCTTTACCTGTGTATGGGGCAGTATGAAACCCAGTCTTTACCTGTGTATGGAGCAGTATGAAACCCAGCCTTTACCTGATATGAAACCCAGTATTTACCTGTGCATGGAGCAGTATGAAACCCAGTCTTTACCTGTGTATGGGGCAGTATGAAACCCAGTCTTTACCTGTGTATGGGGCAGTATGAAATCCAGTCTTTACCTGTGTATGGGGCAGTATTAAATCCAGTCTTTACCTGTGTATGAAACCCAGTCTTTACCTGTGCATGGGGCAGTATGAAACCCAGTCTTTACCTGTGTATGGAGCAGTATGAAACCCAGTCTTTACCTGTGCATGGGGCAGTATGAAACCCAGTCTTTACCTGTGCATGGGGCAGTATGAAACCCAGTCTTTACCTGTGCATGGGGCAGTATGAAACCCAGTCTTTACCTGTGTATGAAACCCAGTCTTTACCTGTGCATGGGGCAGTATGAAACCCAGTCTTTACCTGTGTATGAAACCCAGTCTTTACCTGTGCATGGGGCAGTATGAAACCCAGTCTTTACCTGTGTATGAAACCCAGTCTTTACCTGTGCATGGGGTAGTATGAAACCCAGTATTTACCTGTGCATGGGGCAGTATGAAACCCAGTCTTTACCTGTGCATGGGGTAGTATGAAACCCAGTCTTTACCTGTGTATGAAACCCAGTATTTACCTGTGCATGGGGCAGTATGAAACCCAGTCTTTACCTGTGTATGGGGCAGTATGAAACCCAGTCTTTACCTGTGCATGGGGCAGTATGAAACCCAGTCTTTACCTGTGCATGGGGCAGTATGAAACCCAGTCTTTACCTGTGTATGAAACCCAGTCTTTACCTGTGTATGGGACGGGAGTATGAAACCCAGTCTTTACCTGTTTATGGGACGGGAGTATGAAACCCAGTCTTTACCTGTGTATGCGAAGGTAGTATGAAGCCCATGTATTAACGGCAGCTCTCTCTTTCAGGAATGCTGCTTCGGCCAACACCAGGGCCGCACAGCAGAGCGTCTCAGACAAGGAGAAACCCCTGAACCCTTCATTGTGGAACAAGATTCACAAGAAACGCATGAGATAGAAAGGACACAGCAAAGATAGAGAACAAAACAGAAAAACCACACCATCAAGGTGAGGCCAGCGGGCTTCTGGGCTTCTGTGGTTCCTGCCTTTAGCCCCTTAGCTTCGAGAGAGGAGGAGCCTGCTACACAGTGTCACAAGCTGATGGACTAGCCAATAGAAAAGTATTTCGAATGTGCCCAGTGAGTCAGCTGGGACTCCAGGCTTGAAAACGGGATAGCTCCATACTACGCATCATCCAGTACTGTCCAGTAATGAATCTCTACAACTCTGGAGAACCAGGACTGCCCCGGACACTTTGGTACTCATTTCTGAGTTAGAGACATTTGGACTGGGTCTGTCATTTCAACCCTCGGAAAGGTTTGTGGGAGATTTAATATAGGACTGGGTCTGTCATTTCAACAAAAACAAAATCAGAACTGATTTCAGACACACGAAAGAGGTGCTGGAATTAGTCTTTTAAGCTAGACTCCTCTTGAGTAGCATGCTGGGGTATATTTGTTCGTAGTAATTAAGGGTTAAAACGAGTGATGTTAGCCACTGAAATGTGTGGCTCCATAGAGTCAGTACATATAAACCTGTAGACAGTATTCTACGCTTGTAATGGATTCGACATTTGCAGCCGTTCTTTGTTTGATATTGTCTTTATACCAGGGTCATGACACTGACCGCACTCTGATGCAGAGAGGTATATGGACCAATCAGTCTGCAGGTTACAGGAACAGCAGAAAGAAGTACTACTATTGGAAACGTCCTCCTGACTGATTTGATCATAGAGCACGCCTTTTATTAGTCCACATTCACAGGCAACAGGACACAGGCAAGGTCCTTGCACTTGAGAGACAGCTGCTGTCCCTCCACTGAGTCATTGCAGTACAACACGTTCCTGCTCGTGCAGAAGCACAAACAGCATTCGCCTGAAGATCTGCTTGTGCTCTGTGGCTGCATTTCCTTCCTGTCTATACGCCGTTTGTGTTTGCAAGTGCAGGGATGGAAATAATTCTCCTAGTGCATAGCAGTTTCACTCACTCCAGGTTTATTCAAGCTTGATTAGCCATGGTGTATAGGTAAGAAGAACAGGAATGGATCAAACTTTATACCAATTACCTTTGTACTGGACTCTATCCATAAATAATGTTGTTAAGTGTTTTGCAAATGCATTTACTGTAACAACAATACTGACTACCTGCAGTGCAGCGCTCTTTATCATAAAGCTATCATACTTGTAACCTGGCCAGACCCTTCTGCACCCTCAGCCCAGCACAATGGCCAAGCTGATGAGAGAAATCAAAGGCCTTTGTTATGCCGGAACAACTTTCTGTATGGTTACAGCTTTTTAATTGTTTCAGACGCCAAGTAGTTTGAATGGCACTAACTTTTGCCAAGAGTTGTTTGTTTAATTGTTCTAGACATATGGAAAAGAGATGTATAAGAGACATATGAAGGCTTAGGGTTAGGGTTAGGGTTAGGGTTAGTTCTAGACATATGGAAAAGAGATGTCTAACAGAAATATGAAGTCTTTTTAAAATGGGGTGGGGGGGTGTAGTCTTTCTCAGAGGAGCGCAGACCGATGTAGCGAGCTTGGAAAACCTTGCCTTTAATCTGACAGCTATTCATTAATCACAGCCCGGATCAGGGACAGGGAAATGGTGGGGGTGGGGGGGTTGACCTCAACCGTGTTCAGATGCAGGGTTGTGTAAATAACCCATTGTTCAATCTCTGTTTAATATTAATGTCGTTGTACTCCAAACAATGGTTTAAATATTAACAAAATGAAGTTCTGCTGATATTTATTTAATTTATAATACCAGTTATTGTTATTTTATTTAATTGTATACATAATATCGAGAAGGTATTTCATATTACAAATGTTGTATTCAAATGAAAAATAACAAACGAAAAAACATTAATAAAAGATTAGCTGTTCAAGAGGTGAGCGTGTTTATTAATAAAAGATTAGCTGTTCAAGAGGTGTGTTTATTAATGAAAGATTAGCTGTTCAAGAGGTGAGTGTGTTTATTATAAAAGATTAGCTGTTCAAGAGGTGAGTGTGTTTATTAATAAAAGATTATCTGTTCAAGAGGTGAGTGTGTTTATTAATGAAAGATTAGCTGTTCAAGAGGTGAGTGTGTTTATTAATGAAAGATTAGCTGTTCAAGAGGTGAGTGTGTTTATTAATAAAAGATTAGCTGTTCAAGAGGTGAGTGTGTTTATTAATAAAAGATTAGCTGTTCAAGAGGTGAGAGTGTTCATTAATGAAAGATTAGCTGTTCAAGAGGTGAGTGTGTTTTCTATTTTGATCTTTTGGCCTCTGATTCTGTTCAACATTATACACAACCAGAAAGCAACACATTTATTGGAATACAATCCTTCTGCTTCTGCACCTATATACTGGTATGTACAGTATATATATACTCTTCAAAAAAAGAAAAGCATAGGTATTTTTAATGTACTTTTTATAGCATTAGTATGGCAGTTTGCATAGTAAAATAGGCAGTTCCAAAGAACCTTAACCTGTACAAAAATCATTAAGACATTCAATAAAGTCACTTGCAAAGGTCAAACAAAGTTCAAGGTTAACAGAAATCAGTAACGGGTATGCCCACCATTGGCATCGATGACGGCCTGACATCTCCTGCCCATGGATCGAATCAGAGCCTGGATAACATGCTGGGGAATGGCAACCCACTCTTGCTCAAGTGCCTGGAAAAGTCTTTGTAACGTCTGTGGCTCGGGGTGATGTTGTCGCAGATGTCGATCAAGCTCGTCCCACAAATGCTCAGTGGGGTTCAAATCAGTGATCGAGACGGCCAGGGAAGCAATTGAACATTGTTCTGAATGAGGAAATGTGGCAAAGTGGTTTATTGTGTACAGGTGCAGGAGTGATGCGGTGTGCAATCAACAGACAGAGGTTTATAATCCAGTTGGAAAATGGTTTACTTTATAATCCAGGTCTGGTGACCAAATACTAATCCCTGGCAATACACAACAATGCGTAGTCACAGAGTAAATAATAACGGGGTTGCAGTCCCAAATAATAAACAGCGTATCCGTCCCACAATGTACTAACACCAGTCATCAGTCCTGGGTGCGTGCAGTAGTGCTCGTGGTGGGCGATACAGGTTTATAAGTGACAATAGGGCAGCATTGTTCCGGGTCTTGTGCTGGCCCTTGGCGACAGCTCCGGAACGTGTTTAGCCATCTACTAATAACAATAATAATAATTAGTTACAAAAACAAACAAACACTCACGATATGCTGTCACAGGTTCTTTCACAGGTCCTTCCGGGTTCTATTCATAAACCAAAGCGAAGGAACAGATTGCATCTCTCTCTGTCCCCTTTTATGCCGTCACACATGACCCCATGGTAAACGAGTGCAGCCGCCCCTCCAATCCGTGGCTGCCACATCGTTTCCCTTCCGGGTCGATGAGTTAATGCACTGGAGTTCCGCCCCCTTTCTAGCTGGCCGACTTCCCTTGACCCTGGGAAAGAACTGTCAGGCCAACCTGTCCAAGATACTCTGTTCTCACTACTTAGCGCCCTCACAGTTCGGGAGGGAGATTTACCACCAAGAATCACTGTATTTCTGTCACAGGAAAGCTGTGGTGGCCCGGGCTGTGTGCGGTCGTGCATTGTCATGCATATATACTAAATATGGACTGGAAAGGAGGGCTATAGAGGAAAATGATTGACCCAAGGGAAGACTATTGTTACCAAGTGGGGGCTATAATGCCTGAAGCCACAGGCCATCACTCGGGGAAGCCAGTTCGCCACTGCCTGGGGATGCTTGCTTGTCATCACCCGGACCTTTGTTATATCCAACATGGGGCCAGAGCCCAAGAGAATGGAGCCGCTGGCTACAGAGAAGGGGGGGAGAGGATACCACCTCCACCTGCAGTAGTTGCACTGCCGGAGTAGGCAGTGCCGCTGCTACTGCTGGAGTGTCCCGCGCCACCATCACTGCTGGAGTGCAAAGAGCAACATTTCCACTGCCAGCATTGCAAAGAGCAACATTTCCACTGCCAGCATTGCAAAGAGCAACATTTCCACTGCCAGCATTGCAAAGAGCAACATTTCCACTGCCAGCATTGCAAAGAGCAACATTTCCACTGCCAGCATTGCAAAGAGCAACATTTCCACTGCCAGGATTGCCAGAGAGCAACATTTCCACTGCCAGCATTGCAAAGAGCAACATTTCCACTGCCAGCATTGCAAAGAGCAACATTTCCACTGCCAGCATTGCAAAGAGCAACATTTCCACTGCCAGCATTGCAAAGAACAACATTTCCACTGCCAGCATTGCAAAGATCAACATTTCCACTGCCAGCATTGCAAAGAGCAACATTTCCACTGCCAGCATTGCAAAGAGCAACATTTCCACTGCCAGCATTGCAAAGAGCAACATTTCCACTGCCAGGATTGCAAAGAGCAACATTTCCACTGCCAGGATTGCAAAGATCAACATTTCCACTTCCAGCATTGCAAAGAGCAACATTTCCACTGCCAGCATTGCAAAGAGCAACATTTCCACTGCCAGCATTGCAAAGAGCAACATTTCCACTGCCAGGATTGCAAAGAGCAACATTTCCACTGCCAGCATTGCAAAGAGCAACATTTCCACTGCCAGCATTGCAAAGAGCAACATTTCCACTGCCAGCATTGCAAAGAGCAACATTTCCACTGCCAGGATTGCCAGAGAGCAGCATTTCCACTGCCAGCATTGCAAAGAGCAACATTTCCACTGCCAGCATTGCAAAGAGCAACATTTCCACTGCCAGGATTGCCAGAGAGCAGCATTTCCACTGCCAGGATTGCCAGAGAGCAGCATTTCCACTGCCAGGATAGTCCAGGCTGGAGGAGCCAGCCTGTGCACTGTCAGCATTTGTGCTGACAGCATTGCCACCAGTGGACCCATTGATGCAAAAATAGTAATACTAATAATGACACACACAGACGATCACAAGTCCAACAGTAAGCGCTCCTAGTGCAAGTGGAGAATTAACACAATAATCGGTGACAGCAGTCGTGCTGTGTAGTCTGGGGTTGATGCTGGCTTAACCTGACAGCTCCCGGATATTTAGCCGTGTAGAATAACAAGTATCAACAGTTAAACATACAGATAAGACACTAGACAGACAAGACAAACTGAACAGACAACAAATCCTGCAACAAAGCAATTGTCCGGGTCTTTACAATATAGTTTTCAATTTGAAAGTAAAAAAATCTTCACTAATGTACAATTGAACAAGAACTGTTGAATATTTGTTTTCGTTTCATACAGTAGTAAATGTCATTGTTTATATGATAGTAAAAAATAAATATCAAGATAAATAAATAAATACATAAATGTCTATGTATTAATTTATGTATTCATTTATTTCAATATTTATATTAATGTATTTATTTATTTGTGTTTTACTTTTACCAAATATATAGGCTATCCTTCAGCATAGCTAATTCTCAGAAATGATGTTCTTTTTTTGTCCAGCGGGGACCACAAATAGCGTTACTCTCATCGACCAGTATAGAGAGAGGAAACCATACTTCCTTGTGCCAATAGGGACCACAATGAGCGTTACACTCACAGGAAACCAAACATTTTCAGAGCCCAAGCTCTAGATCTCAGAATGAGGAGGATGAAGATTAATGATGATGATGAGGATGATGATGATGATGATGAATGATGGCTTGAAAAATCTCAAAAATGTATGGCCGGAGAATTCTCAGCTGGCTGTCTTAATCTTTCAAAATAGTGCTTGGCTTGACTAGTCGTGTAGCACTGACAGTTAACACAACATGCTACGAACTGAATGTTGTAGGTTCAAATCCCACGTATATCATTTATATAAAGAAAGATTTTTTTGCATGCAAATGTTCCATTTTAAAACAGAAATACATAATTTAATATAAATGATATAGACGTCATAATGAGTGCGTTCCCCAATATATTTCCATGCTGAAAAAATATGTTAATATAAAAGATAAAAGTGCCTGGGGTCTTCAAATTCTTTTTGTTTTGTTTTTTTTGTCTGCAATGCGTGCGACTAGTTCATTTTAAAATATCAATAAATCGTTTAATATAGATGATACAGACATCAAAATGAGTGCATTCCCCAGTATATTTCCATGCTGACCAAATTATCATTAAACTCAGATGTCCTGTAATATACATATGCGTGGATAAAAGTGCCTGAGGTCTGCGAAATTCTGCAAAAAAATATATACGTCTGGAGAAAAAGAAGGAGAAGATAGACATTTTTACCTTCCTTTAGTGACTTATTTCTCTTACTGTATGACACGTATTTACTTTCTTTTTCGACATTTCACGTAAGAGTGTTGGGAATTACAAATTAAATGTGGAATGGTGCTTTTGGCTGATTTACTTTTGCTTTGCCAATACCCTGAAAACACGTGAACTATCCGTGCTGTATAGAGAGTCACTGGCAGTTCTCGCGCTTCACTGTAACCAGGCGCGCAGAACTACCGTTCCTCTCTATAGAGCACTGTAAGTAAAAGTGGCAATATTTGTATATATTTTTTGTTAAAGAATTGACCAGTGTCTTTCCACAGCAGTACACAGGTTCTTTAAAATAGGGTAAACCGGGTCAGGTAATTCAAAGAGACAAGACATAGTGTCTCATCAAATTCAACAATTTATTTAGCCAACACCACATGTTAAAAACCTGTAATGGTGCATAACGCTCAAGGGGCGTGAGAACTAAGGTGCTGGGGATGTGGCAGCACCCCCTGGCTTGAAGTACAGGGGTGCTGTGTACCTGCTGGTGCAACAAAAAATCCTGCTAGTTTCATGAATCATATCACCTTCTTAGATTACTTCTGAACACAAACCATAATAGACCAATCATACTGTCACAACAGAGTGAGATATTTTATCAGTCGCACGGTTACAGTTTCATGAGATTAAGTCGGTTAGTACACATTAGAAGCTTGTATACAGTAAAACGGCTAATGGAAATGTCTGGGGAAAGAAAGGGATTTATTTGTAAATTCTCAGCCGCCACCACTGCGAGCAGCTCCCCTCGCATCACGCAGTACCAGCGTTCTGCTTTGCTCAGGGACCGGCTGAAGTAAGCCACCACCCGCTCTCTGTCTGGGCACTGCTGTGACACTACTGCTCCAATCCCCTTGTTGCTGGTGTCAGTGTCAAGCAGGAATGGGTGAGCTGGATCAGGTGGCATCAGCACAGATGCTTCAAAAGCACTTTGACAAGCCTCAGTCCACTCGAACAGCTCCTCCTGCTGCAGCAATCGCTGGAGGAGGCACCAAAGTGGCAGTAGTAGGAAGCAAGCCCCAAGAGCCCACGTAGCTGGGGATCTGCTGGGATGGGCCAGTCTTCTTTGGCTCAGTACGGATGCTTTCACTGCCTACTCTGTGTCCAAGGAAGGTGACCTCCTGCTGGATGAAGTTTAAGGCCAGCCACTTCCAGCCGCTGTAGCACCTCACGCAGGGAGCGCAGTGGCCCTTGCACCAGCAGATCATCCAGGTACAGCAGGCAGAGTTGTGGGGGGACTCCGTTTAGTGTCTTCTCCGTCAGCCATTCAAGGCGGCAGTGCCATGGCATGACTTTAGTCCTTGGCCGGTGGAGAAGGCAGTCTTCGGCCGGCCTTCGGAACCAGGAACACGGTTGCAGTCCACGGGCTTTCTGACAGCTAGATGATACTGCTCACTCAGGACCATTTCCGTTGCTTCCTGCCGGGCCAGGGGTAGTCGGCTGGGCTGCAGCTTGACTGGTATTGAGTCCCCAGTGTCGCTGTCGTGCTGCACCAGGTGAGTCCGGCCCACTCCCTCCAGTCTAGTTGCAAAACTGTGCTGTGCCTGCGTTCACTGCCACTGGAGTGCCGTTTTGGTCGGTAGGCGGCTGTGACATTGTTGGGCTAGCAGGCTGGCGGGTCGCTTGCCAGGGTCGGGCTAACCGCTGGCTGGAGATGGTTGGCGGTGGAGCTTTCCAGCCACTGTGGGGTCACCCCGGGGGGTCAGCTAGTTCACCTGGTTTGTCCACCGCATGGGCTGGGCCCTTCTCCAGGAGCCCCTTTCACCTCATCTGCACCAGTTCCCCGGTCACGGTCAGTGAGGGACACATTGATACAGACTGGAGCCCGCCCCTCTCCTGGTTAGTTAAGGACACCTGGGTAGCATTGAATGAGCCTGTGTTGATTTGTGAAGCAGTTTCTTTTGTTGAATGTTATTGATGTGTCTAGCACAAGGCTCTGTGCTATTTTATCTTTCTGTGGTTACACGCTTATCTGTTTTCTGTTTATTCTTTTTGTTTACTTAAGATGCTATTCAATGGAATTCTAAGACAACCCAATGTGATTGGAGTCCCAAAAGAACAATCACGCAGGGCCTGGAATCACCAGGCAGACAGAGAGACAGACAGACAGACAGACAGACAGACAGAGAGACAGACAGACAGACAGAGAGAGAGACAGACAGACAGGCAGAGAGAGACAGACACAGAGACAGAGACAGACAGAGAGACAGACAGACAGACAGACAGACAGACACAGAGACACAGAGACAGAGACAGAGACAGAGACAGAGACAGAGACAGACAGAGAGACAGACAGACAGACAGACAGACAGACAGAGACAGACAGACAGACAGACACAGAGACAGAGTGACAGACACAGAGACAGAGCGACAGACAGACAAAAGGAACAGTACAGAGGAAAAACAATAACAGGTATTTAAATTCTAATGTTGAATGGCAACTCCTCTGAAACATGTTGCTCAAATAACTTTCATGTTGTTTCAGTACAGAATCTTCTTAAGAGTCTTCTCAAAACAAATACGCTCCTCTAAAGCTAAGTGATTTTTCACAGTATTTTATATACACTAAATAGTTTGTACCTACTGATACAGTAATCTGTCGCGTATCTGCTCATCACATATCCGCCCTAACCGTTTATTCACCATAATCAAGCTCTTCAGCAACGTTAGTTTATTACTGAACAGAGATGATTAGTTCAGAGATTGTAGATCCTACCAAAGTCTTCATACACTGTTGCATGCGCTGCCATTGCTGACAGTGTCAGGTGAAGGTGTTCAGTGTGTTGATATGTAAATAAATCCTGTTTGCCTGCGGGGGGCGTATCAACTTCAACCTCCGTCTCGATCTCCTGCCTGTCACTCAGCAGCGAATGCACGCACCCACACGGCTACACTGTCACAAGCATTAATACCCTGTATCTTTTTAAACAAAGGATTTAGGGGAACTCCCTAATAAAAGCTGAATCTCAAAACAATAATTGTGTGAATATAGTAATTGTTACAGCTGTGTATCCGCCCTTACTCTGGTCCCACCACAGTAAGATCATAGCGGACTACTGTATTATAAAATTGCATTCAGCAAGACAGCCACATCGAAATACACAGTTGTGGGAGATGTTTGTAACCTGATCACTACAAACTTCTGCTGTTACTAAGGTGAGATTCCCATTGCCCTGAATTCCAAGAAGACAATGATAAACATTTGGGGCCCAATTTAGCAAATATGTACGCAGCCTCTTCTGCTCGGGCAAAAATGACAGCGTTAGCGAACCAGATAGAGCACGTAAACGTGATTTAGGAGTCGGATCTCATGCGTCGGCTAACTCACATCAAATAGCGAACCATGCACCCAGCCAATCGAAGCACAGTGGAGGGAGGAAGGTTACAACCAATAAGGATTCAACATTCCCTTTAAGAGCACGTGTGGGTCTGCGATAGCAAACAGATGGCATTTTGAAACCAAAAAAAAAGGAGGAGACAAAATCTTCAGCAGCCCAAGTGAAGAGGATGACCAAGCCCCTCAAGCAAGGCTACGAATCAAGAACAACTAATGAGTAATGTATGGCTTTGTCTGACCTGCCTGGCACTTGCAGCATCTGCAACCTCCACCACTGGGGCTTCAAGTTCAGCATCTGCTTCCCTCAAGCCCTATAATCTTTCCTCTGTAAGTTCAATATCACATCCATTACGGAGAGCTATGTTATGCAAAACAGAACCAGCCAGGATGATATTGCTGTCCTTCTGAGGAGTGTACTGTAGTGTTCCGCCATAGACATCCAAACATCGGAATCGCATTTTGAGGATGCCAAATGTCCACTCAATTGCAGTACGAGCAGGTTTAAAGGTACGGTTATACCTCTGTTCGACAGGGGTCGTGGGGATCAGCAGCAGTGTCAGTAGCCACCACTTCAGTGGATACCCATTGCCCCCTAGCAACCAGCCCCTCAGACTGTCATCCCGCTGAAACACAGCTGCCACCTGCGAATTAGCGAGGATAAACGAGTCATGAGTGGAGCCAGGATGGTTTGCATACATATTTGTGTTAGTTGTTGGCATCACACACTTCTTGTATGTTGACAGAATAGGTCCCCTTATGATTTATGTAGAGGTGCCTATTCTGTGTTGGTGCGCGTAGCTGCACATGTGTGCAATCGATGGCTCCCAGGACACCAGGAACCCCATACCTCCCAAGAAAACCCTGCTTTGTATTTTGTTGCAGCTCATGAGCTGCAGGTACATCTGGCACTGCACACGACACAGCTGGCTCATGTCTGCAGTATATTGTAGAGCCATAAATATTTGAGAGCCTTTTATTATGCGTCTTTCGCGTATGAAAAAAACACAAACATTTTTGGCACAAAATCAAATTCCACTTGGAATGAGCCAGTGGCAGAAAATGTTAGTGCAGTGGGTACCCTTAGAGCTACAGTCAAAGTCTGTTTGCACCTGATTTTGGTGTGTTAAGTCCGCAAAAGTGTTTTGCGATTGCCTTAGGGTTTCTGAACGTTGCTAAAGGGCCCTTGAAGTCAAAACATGTGTTGAAGAATTGTACTAGTCTTGTAGCATTTCTGCTCACTCACAGTTTGTAGCTATTCCTCTTGGAAGGCATTCTGTGCAGAAGTATAGGGGGCTGTGTAGCAGTATAGGGGTGCTGTGTAGCAGTATAGGGGTCTGTCTAGCAGTATAGGCAGGCTTTGCAGCAGTATAGGGGTGTGTGTAGCGGTATAGGGGCTGTGCAGCAGTATAGGGGGCTGTGTAGCAGTATAGGGGCTGTGTAGCAGTATAGGGGTGCTGTGTAGCAGTATAGGGGTCTGTCTAGCAGTATAGGGGGCTGTGTAGCAGTATAGGGGTGTGTGTAGCATTATAGGGGTGTGTGTAGCAGTATAGGGGGCTGTGTAGCAGTATAGGGTGCTGTGTAGCAGTATAGGTTGCTGTGTAGCAGTATAGGGGCTGTGTAGCAGTATAGGGGTGTGTGTAGCAGTGTCGGGGGCTGTGTAGCAGTATAGGGGTGTGTGTAGCAGTATAAGGGCTGTGTAGCAGTATAGGGGTGTGTGTAGCAGTATAGGGGCTGTGTAGCAGTATAGGGGTGTGTGTAGCAGTATAGGGGTGTGTGTAGCAGTATAGGGGTGCTGTGCTGCAGAGCTATAAGTTAATATGAACATTTGACTCTGTCTCTTATGGCATACTCTTGTTTGTACCATGTAAGTGCAGGATCTTAATGGAAGGCTATGCAGACACTGTGGTGTAGCATTACCAGTGCTCTCTAGGGTAGGCTGGCATGGTACAGTGTTTGACCTGGTCTTGCTATTATCTAGGAGTCTGTAGAGCTCATGCAAAATGAGAAGCAACTTTACACCGCTTGAGTAGTTGTGTCCCTGTTGTTCTGTTAATTGTCGTGTTTGCCAGACAGAAAAACAGGATGCTTTCACATTCCTGTGGCATTCCTGGCTTACAAAAGCGGTTGGAAAAATATTCAGAAACGTCCACTTTCAATTAAGCAAAGCAGGGGCTGCTGTTTGATAAGGAGGTGATTAATCACTGGATTGTCTGGTGCGTTTCTTTTCTGCTTTCAACTTGTTTTTGCTGTTCAGTTTTTTTTTGTTCTAGCGAACAGGCTCTGCAGAGCCCAGGCGCTGATTAAGGTGGAAACTCTATCAGAACATTCAGCCTTTTCCTGGTTTTGTTTGTTAGGAACTGAACAGGCAGCCTGATATTCCACATCCATAGTTCTGGGGGGCTGTGTGTATCTCATCAGTAAACACTTGCTGTTGCTAAGCTGAGATTTGCAATGCCCACAAGCAGAGGTATAAACACATGTTACAGTGTGTGTACCAGTATGGGGAAGCACAAGTGACAGTCCCAGTGCCCAGACAATTGCATACACGCACAAAGACCAGGCTGCATTTCTTTTAATTGTCATAGACACTCAGCTATTCCATTGCTCTCATCTTGAAATGAAAACCGCTGGCTGAGCTTAGAAAGCATTAGGCATGTGCACGAAGCTGAAACTCAAAAGCTGCCTCTCCTACCACACCGAATTGATTGGGTTATCAATGGTAAATGTGTCTACACTTTTAGTTCATTAACACAGTTGACAGTCAGCCCCTTTCTGTCTGTGTCACTGCCGTCACATCGAAACTCCTAATGCATTGCCATCAGAATCTTAAACACATTCATTATTTTGAACTATTTTCAAAACTTAAACAAAGCTTCAAATATGCTGGTCCAAGTTTTTCTTCAGGTAGGCCTGTGCCTCAGTTGTTTATTGCTTCCTTTATTACGTGAACATTGATTTTCTCCACTCTGAACAAACATGGCCAGCTTTCCTAGAGTGTAAACTGAACGGTTGCTGTAACCCAACTCCTTACAGTTTCTACTACTCACACTAAGCTTCCTCTTACCTGCCCTAACCTTCCTGTGCACAGGGCAATGCTGGCTCAATCCCACCATAGAAGTAAATGTAAAAAGTTACAATGATTTCCCTATCCTGTTCCCCTCATCTCTAAAGTACGTGAAAATACCTTCATTGGTGGTGGTCCAGGGATTGCATTTTTCCCTGTTTTGTTTCCGATCTTATCTGCTTGCACAAGCCAATCTCCCATATCTTCTCCGAGTCGCTTAGTTACACTGTGGAAACAACTAAACAGATGGGAATCTTCCAGTTAAGATTCAGACTGGTCTGTGGAGTCTTTTTGGGCAACACAGTGCTGTGCCAAACATTGCTCCCCTCCTGGTCAGTGAGGGGCACACAGACTGGACAACTCACCTGGTAAGATACAAGACTGGGTTCTGCAACACAAACATTGCTCCCCTACTGGTCCGTGAGGGGCACATAGACTGGACAACTCACCTGGTAAGATACAAGACTGGGTTCTGCAACACAAACATTGCTCCCCTCCTGGTCAGTGAGGGGCACACAGACTGGACAACTCACCTGGTAAGATACTAGACTGGGTTCTGCAACACAAACATTGCTCCCCTCCTGGTCAGTGAGGGGCACAAAGACTGAACAACTCACCTGGCAAGATACAAGACTGGGTTCTGCAACACAAACATTGCTCCCCTCCTGGTCAGTGAGGGGCACATAGACTGGACAACTCACCTAGTAAGATACAAGACTGGGTTCTGCAACACAACATTGCTCCCCTCCTGGTCAGTGAGGGGCACACAGACTGGACAACTCACCTGGTAAGATACAAGACTGGGTTCTGCAACACAAACATTGCTCCCCTCCTGGTCAGTGAGGGGCACACAGACTGGACAACTCACCTGGTAAGATACAAGACTGGGTGCTGCAACACAAACATTGCTCCCCTCCTGGTCAGTGAGGGGCACACAGACTGGACAACTCACCTGGTAAGATACAAGACTGGGTTCTGCAACACAAACATTGCTCCCCTCCTGGTCATACAACAAATGCAGCCCCTCTTAAAGATAAACAGTGCATGCACTGATTAAGAGATTGAATCAATATTTATGTTTCATTGCATGGGTGCTTCTGACTAGCATGTGTTATGGTATATGCAAATCAATTGATCAATATGCAGATAGATAAGCAATTCTCAATGGTTGCTTGAAGACAAATAATTTGTCTGTAAAGGGAAACTATGGGGATCTGTAAACAGATACAGATTTTAATTTTCTATTCATTGGAGATCGTCAGTAAAAGCAATTGGACTCGAGTCGAGGCTCTCATTGCTGGTGTCCTCATGGTGGATGAAACTCAGAGCTCAGAATCAAGACTCTCATTTCTGGTGCCCTCATGGTGGGTGAGACTCAGAATCGAGACTCTCATTGCTGGTGCCCTCATGGTGGGTGAGACTCAGAACTCAAAATCGAGGCTCTCATTGCTGGTGCCCTCATGGTGGGTGAGACTCAGAACTCAAAATCGAGGCTCTCATTGCTGGTGCCCTCATGGTGGATGAGACTCAGAATCGAGACTTTCAGTGCTGGTGCCCTCATGGTGGGTGAGACTCAGAATCGAGACTCTCATTGCTGGTGCCCTCATGGTGGGTGAGACTCAGAATTGAGACTCTCATTGCTGGTGCCCTCATGGTGGATGAGACTCAGAATCGAGACTTTCAGTGCTGGTGCCCTCATGGTGGGTGTAACAGGGCGAGGTGCCCTGTACATTGTTTTGTTTGTTTATTTTTAGAACGGGGTTTTCCCCCTCCGCCCCCGTGTTATTTTGTATATTATTATTATTATTATTATTATTATTATTTATGACGGCGAAACGCCACGTATTTTGTTGTTTATGTATTTAGGACGGCGTAGTCGATTTTGTTTGTTTTGTTTAGCGTGGATGGGTAGCCCCATCCACAGCACTTTTTAATTAATAAACTCGTGCAGATTGTGGCCGAGGGGTAATAGGATAATTACTAGCCAGTTAAACCCCTCGGCCACGGTATATAAGCCTGCAGCTCTCTGCCTCGAGGTGGGTGTACGAGAGGAGCGTAGAGAGCGAGGAGATAGAGTAAGAGAAAAATGAAACTTAAAAAAAACCCATAGGAACAGTGAAGGCAATCTGCCCAGCCTGACCTGTGTTTTAGTTATTTTGTGTTCGAGATTTGTTTTGTTTACTTGTTTTATTTTGCTCTGTGAGCAAGTGTTTTCTGTTCAAATATTTTATTTCTTTTTGTTATTTAAAAATAAAAACGGTGCAAGCCCCTTTAACTGCAGTACTCCCTGGTGTCAGTTTCCCTCCCTGCTTCTGCCTGACGTCACCGACTCAGCCACCCTGTCACAGTGGGTGAGACTCAGAACTCAGAATCGAGGCTCTCATTGCTGGTGTCCTCATGGTGGATGAGCCTCAGAACTCAGAATCGAGACTCTCGGTGCTGGTGTCCTCATGGTGGATGAGACTCAGAATCGAGACTCTCATTGCTGGTGTCCTCATGGTGGATGAGACTCAGAATCGAGACTCTCAGTGCTGGTGCCCTCATGGTGGGTGAGACTCAAAACTAAGAATTGAGGCTCTCATTTCTGATGCCGTCATGGTGGGTGAGACTCAGAATCGAGGCTCTCATTGCTGGTGTCCTCATGGTGGGTGAGACTCAGAACTCAGAATCGAGGCTCTCATTGCTGGTGTCCTCATGGTGGGTGAGACTCAGACCTCAGAATCGAGGCTCTCATTGCTGGTGCCCTCATGGTGGGTGAGACTCAGAACTCAGAATCGAGGCTCTCATTGCTGGTGCCCTCATAGTGGATGAGACTCAGAACTCAGAACCCGGCACGTCTCATGTGCTGTACAGGGCGCTCCAGAACTCACTTGAGCAGTTCACACATTAAGCGTCTCCCGAATGGACTGAGTGCCAACCATCCCACCCTCTTCCCCTGGTCTACTGTTGCAAACTGCAAGGTTTCATTGCTCTCTGGCAGATCTGTGAACTGGTCAAGTGACTTATGAACCACCCTGTACTCCTCGCATTGCAGGTGCAGACAGACTGGCTTGTCTGTGGTGTTCGAATAAGTGCTTGGATTTGTGCAGAGATCATTCATATAAAATTACTGGGAGTTTAAGGTCAAAGATTAAAACTTTGGTAATGGATATCTTTGGTAATTGCAGTTTTGGAATAATTGTGCGTCTCGAACAGTATGCAGGCCATTAAAGGTCAGGTTGGGAGGTCATCTGAGGAGAGCAATTAGTCTTCTTTCAATACCTGGACGCTCTACTAAGCTGCCATTGTTTAAGAGCTAATTGTGCCAATGCCTTTGCATCACACTTCTAGAGTGGCAACGTGCCAACAAATCAGAACCACACGTGTGAGAATGAGGTGCAGACAACTACATGAAAAGATTTTAAACAGCTTGCTTGCATTAAAAACAATGCAGGAGATTGATAATGAAGCAAGCAGGCAGGAATACTGTAACAATGCGAAAGCGGTCAAAACAAACACATTAAACAGTGTGCCGGAGCAGTGGGCTGAGGCAGTGCGAGCAGTGTGAGAATGTGAACTGCTAAATCAAGGGTGCATTGTGAAAGTCATGGATGGACAGCAATTCAAGTACTGTCACTGAATGTATGATTGAGTGAGTAAAGGTATTTCTCACACAGAAAGTCAGGGCGCACAAACATGACTCCGTAACTTTATTCACATTGTGAATATGAGGGCTGGTGAAACTGAACTAAGGCTTGTAACCAACCCCAGTGCAGTCTGTCCCTGTTCACCTCAGCCCAGCTCGCGTGCAGCTCACAGGACAGAGCTACTTCCTGCGGCTGCTGACTCACACACACAAACAAGGTCCTGTTTTCTGATCTCCTTTGTGAACCCTCTGCTTTTTAGGAACTTTTTTCAGCAGTATCTGGCTCAAGAATGGTCGGTGTTTGTGTGTGTGTGTGTGTGTGTGTGTGTGTGTGTGTGTGTGTGTTTGTGGATGTCTGGTTTCTGTGTACAGAGTACATACATAACTTGAATCACTCATCCTAAATTCATACTGTAGTAAAAGTATAAGAGGACAAATGTTTTTGCTGATGCCTTCCATCAGTGTCACTTGATTACACCAGTGCAGAAAGTCTAGCAGCAATATCTGACTACGCGAGTTTTTGAGTTTTGCCCGAGTCGTCTGTTTCTGTATTTGCAAAGCTTTACCATGTACTTCAGGAGGATCATGGTGTCCTTGCTGAAGCAATTAGTGTGGCCTAGTCAGCAACTGTAAATATCTATCCAGCAATAAGGACCTATGGGGCTCGGCTTCAGGGCTAGATCGCTGGGTTTTTCTGATTCTGTAATCAAGTTAATCATGACCCCCCTTCTGTAGGTTTTATTGGAGCATTGTGCTGATAAGGTGGGTCATATCACATGATCAGTGCCCGTCCATTCAGTCACAGCCAGGCCCAGTTTAATGCTGCTAATTAGATACCATAAGGAATAGTGGTCTGAAAGTTGTCACATTAAGTTGCAATCCCCTGAAACGTGGTGCACAATTACTGGTTTCATGAGGAAGTTGAATTAAGTTGTTGTTTCAAATAATGATATATAGCCTAACTCTGTGATATGATTAAATACTGTAATAATATAAAACAAGAACTAAGCCAGTTTTTTGGTAAATCTAAAGCAATTTCTTGCCAAAGCAGTGTTCCAGTCATGTGATTGTTTGTGTAAATGAGCTGTAGTTTCACAGGATGTAGCAGCGCCTGCAGTGTGGAGTATGGGGCTCCATTAGTCACGTGTGTTACGAATGCCCTGTGCTCCACCACAGAAGCACCTCTATGCAAATAACTTTTCCTTAAGCAACTGATCTCAGGCCAGACCAATGCATTCATTGTCAGATGGCTCCTAAAATGTGGTTGTGCACAGTCACAGTCATCTGCATGAAAGACTAGCCCCCCTCCCGTGCAAGCTGACTTGTACTTCTCACTTGTTGGCTACTGAATGCTCAACTCTGCCACAAATTCAGATTTTACATCCTTACATCCTGACTGAAATAACACCGTACTTACAAGGAAATACTTACTTTAAAACTGCACCAAAATCCACTAAATGAAACTAATTTACAGTGTATATATACAGTATATAAACTTTAAAGGTTCAGGATCTTTCAGCCATAAACCGAGAGCATGAAATCTACATCTCAATATCTGCAACATAACGTTGCAATGCGTATCTGGTTCATTTATGCCAACTATCTCATTGCATTTGTATTTTTTATTTAACCAAGCCCAAGCAGGCTAGCACTTTACAGTATACAGTGGTTCTCAAAAGTATTCACCCCCCTTGGACTTTTCCACATTTTATTGTGTTACAATATGGAATCAAAATGGATTTAATTAGGAGTTTTTGCCACTGATCAACACAAAAAATTGAAAAATAAAATCTACAAATTGTTTTAAATTAATTACAAATACAAAACAGAAAATAATTGATTGCATAAGTATTCACCCCCTTGAGTCAATATTTGGTAGAGGCACCTTTGGCAGCAATTACAGCCATGAGTATATTTGGATAAGTCTCTATCAGCTTTGCACATCTGGACACTGCAATTTTTGCCCATTCTTCTTTGCAAAATTGCTCAAGCTCTGTCAAGTTGGATGGGGACCTTTGGTGAGCAGCAATTTTCATCTCTTTCCACATATCCTCAATTGGATTGAGGTCCGGGCTTTGACTGGGCCACTCCAGGACATTGACCTTTTTGTTTTTAAGCCACTCCAGTGTGGCTTTGGCTGTATGTTTGGGGTCATTGTCCTGCTGGAAGATTAATCTTCTCCCAAGTCCCAAGTCCTTTGCAGACTTCAGCAGGTTTTCCTCCAGGATTTCTCTGTACTTTGCTGTATCCATTTTGCCCTCTATCTTCACGAGCTTTCCAGGCCCTGACACAGAGAAGCATCCCCATAGCATGATGCTGCCACCACCATGCTTCATGGTAGGGATGGTGTTCTCAGGATGATGTGCGGTGTTAGACTTGCGCCAAACATAGCGCTTAGCGTTAAGGCCAAAAAGCTCTATTTTGGTCTCATCAGACCATATAATCTTCTTCCACTTGGTCTCAGAGTCTCCCACATGCCTTCTGGCAAACTCTAGCCGAGATTTGATGTGAGTTTTTTTCAACAATGGCTTTCTTTTTGCCACTCTCCCATAAAGGCCAGTTTTGTGAAGCACCCGGGCTATTGTTGTCGTATGCACGGTGTCTCCCAGCTCAGCCGTGGAAGACTGTAACTCCTTTAGAGTTGCCATAGGCCTCTAGATGGCCTCCCTGACTAGTGCCCTTCTCGCCCCGATACTCAGTTTTTGAGGACGGCCTTTTCTAGACAGATTCACAGTTGTGCCCTATTCTCTCCATTTCTTAATAATGGACTTTACTGTGCTCCGGGGGATATATTAAATGCCTTGGAAATGTTCTTATATCCTACCCCTGATTGGTGCTTTTGAAGAACCTTATTCCAGATTTGCTTTGAATGTTCCTTTGTCTTCATAATGTAGTTTTTGTTTGGAAATGTACTAACCAACTGTGGGACCTCCCAGAGAACAGGTGTATTTATACTGAAATCATGTGAAACACCTTAATTGCACACAGGTGGACTCCATTCAACTAATTATGTGACTTTTAAAGACAATTGGTTGCACCAGAGCTTATTTAGGTGTGTCATAGCAAAGGGGGTGAATACTTATGCAATCAATTATTGTCTGTTTTATATTTGTAATTAATTTAGAACAATTTGTAGATTTTATTTTTCACTTTGACATTATGGACTTTTTTGTGTTGATCAGTGGCAAAAGCTCGTAATTAAATCCATTTTGATTCCATGTTGTAACACAATAAAATGTGGAAATGTGGGTGAATACTTTTGAGAGCCATTGTAGTTAGTATTGTAGTAATAGTCCTATTAAGTGTCCGATATGGGACTACTCCAGCCAGCTAGCGAAAAGAGGACGGATATTAGGCCATTAGGAGCACGTCGACCATGTAAGCCGAGAGGACTTCCCTTGTGTCCGGTCTGCCGAGCACCATCCCTGTGAGTCCCCTTTGCAGGAGACAGAGGAAGGGCTCGATGCACAGCGTGTATTACTGAGCAGACAGAGGGGATCCTTGAGGCAGCTGATACAGTGACAGCGTGGAGAGAAGTGCTTTGTGAAAAGTGCAGAGCAGTTTAGAAGCAGTAAAGAGAAATTCAATCTTTAATTGCTTTAATCAGAAAATACAGTTCATTGGGAAATTACTGCAGCTTAAATTCTAAACATCTGTGTGTCTTTTTCTGATAACAAGCTGACACTCAGGACAGCTGATTCAAACTCGGAGCCATTCTGAGACAAGGTGGCGGGGCGGAGCTAACAAAGCATGAACAGACACACACAAAGCAAGCCGTTTCATACAGAGACAGCGTGGAGAAGTGCTTCATGAAAAGTAGTAAAGAGAAAAGTGGTGTACCACAGGGATCAGTATTAGGTCATCTGATATTCCTAATCTACATTAATGATTTAGATTCTGGTATAGTAAGCAAGCTTGTTAAATTTGCAGATGACACAAAAATAGGAGGAGTGGCAAACACTGTTGCAGCAGCAAAGGTCATTCAAAATGATCTAGACAGCATTCAAAACTGGGCAGACACATGGCAAATGACATTTAATAGTGTAAAGTATTGCACGCAGGCAACAAAAATGTGCATTATAAATATCATATGGGAGATACTGAAATTGAAGAAGGAATCTATGAAAATGACTTTGGAGTTTATGTTGACTCAGAAATGTCTTCATCTAGACATCATATGGGAGATACTGAAATTGAAGAAGGAATCTATGAAAATGACTTTGGAGTTTATGTTGACTCAGAAATGTCTTCATCTAGACAATGTGGGGAAGCTATAAAAAAGGCCAACAAGATGCTCGGATATATTTTGAAAAATGTTGAATTTAAATCAAGGGAAGTAATGTTAAAACTTTACAATGCATTACTAAGACCTCATCTAGAATATTGTGTTCAGTTCTGGTCACCTCATTACAAAAAGGATATTGCTGCTCTAGAAAGAGTGCAAACAAGAGCAACCAGAATTATCCTGGGTTTAAAAAGCATGTCATATGCAGACAGGCTAAAATAATTGAACCTATTCAGTCTTGAACAAAGAAGACTACGCGGTGATCTGATTCAAGCATTCAAAATTCTAAAAGGTATAGACAATGTTGACCCAGGGGACTTTTTCGACCTGAAAAAAGAAACAAGGACCGGAGGTCACAAATGGAGATTAGATAAAAGAGCATTCAGAACAGAAAATAGGAGGCAGTTTTTTTACAGAGAATTGTAGGGGCTGGAACCAACTCCCCAGTAATGTTGTTGAAGCTGACACCCTGGGATCCTTCAAGAAGCTGCTTGATGAGATTCTGGATCAATAAGCTACTAACAACCAAACAAGCAAGAAGGGCCGAATGGCCTCCTCTCATTTGTAAACTTTCTTACGTTCATATGTTGTTATGTTTTTATAATTTCTATACCTTATAGCAATGCATCAATATAAAATAGATATTAAATTCAAATATATACTTACCTTCCAGTATATGGAAGTGAAGTGTAGGATATATTGAAAAACAAGAATTATCTTCAAAAGGCAGAGATTTGACTTCAACCAAACACAGTCAGTTTTTCAGAGACCCTCAGAGCATGGACCACGTCAGCTTGCAAGATCAAGTTCAATGGTATCGAATGGGGTCTTGCTCTGGGCTTATATAGGATTTTCCCTTCATTGAATACATCAGGAGCCCCAATTAAATCTAATCATCACTCTGCTTTGACATTTCTTATCTTTAAGTTAATGATACATTCTAGAAGGATCTGGTCAACTCCTTTTTCAAAGCTGATTGGATATAACTTCTTGCCAAAAAATATTGGAACATGATGTCATCTCTCTCTTTTTCCAACTTCTTCTTTTTCTAAAAAGTCAAGTGGACCAAAGTTCACAGAATCTTTGCTATAATATAATACAAGTATATGTCTATATATGAGAGATGTTTTTTAATATGTAACACCAGCTATATTTGATTATATTTAGCTGAGTCAAAAATATATGCCCCTCCTAGTCATATATTATGTTACCCTTTTAGTGTGTTGTCAATGGGCCTGTTTAACTTCATATACAAATGTGTGTTAACAAAGTATGGGAAAACATTGCTTTGAATAAGCATGCAGTGGTCAGTTCAGCTATTTTCATTTAAATTTAAGCTATGATAAACATGGTAAGTATAACAGCCTTATTTAACTGTGCCATTCTTGGACTATGCCTGACCCCTCTCTTTTTCTAAAAGTTGTCTGCTCAAGCAGGATTCATGCAAACTGTTTTTTGCCAAGACTATTGTTTTAATTAATATGAAACACCATTGTAAGCACTTCTCCAAATTCACCACATGAAGTCAGTTTTCTCCCAAAGAAAGGCTCTACTTATTTGATAAGAACTGATACTGGACACAACTCCCCTAATTCATGGAATGCTCGGTACGACTGCCAGGTTTTCTTATCTCACTCTGACTACCAAAAAGAACCTTCCACATCTAGCACCACTCTGCTTGCAAGCAGATAAGGGCAAGGCTATTTTTGTGTAGGTTTTTTTGTGTACTAAAATTTTTGAATACAGGTTACAATTTATTTGTCTAATATTCCAACCTAACAGTTCCTGTTTTTTATTGCAGTAAAACCTTTATATAAACTAAACATTTATATTTATATTATATTTATATGTTTGTTGGTGTTGCTTAATATGAGACATGAAGTAATGAAAGTATAGTAACGAAAGAAGCTACTTTTTCTCATAAAATTGGAATATGTTAACAAGGCCTTACAGTACCGAGAAAAGGTTTGTGAACCCTTTAGGATTTTCACATATTTCACATATTTCAAACCTAAAATGTTATTAGATCTTAATCTAAGTCCTAATAATAGATAAAGATAACCTGATTAAACAAATGACACAAAACATGATACTTTTTGAACATTTATTTATCCACAAATGAGTCAACATTCAATATCCATGTGTGAAAAAGTATGTGAACCTTTACATTCTGTAACTGGTGGCACCGCCTTGAGCAGCAATGGCTTCAACTAAGCATTTCCTGTAACTGTTGGTGAGTCTCTCTGTGGCAGGATGGCTTGCAGTGGTGAGGTGTGGTGACGTCACGGACCAGAAAGTAACTGAATCAAAACAGTGGATGGGCGAGTGAAAGCTGAAACGCTACTGCGGTCAGCGTATTTATTACAAATAAACAAAAACAACAGATTTAAACAGACAACAAAACACAAAAACAAAAAGGCGCGATAGCCAAACAAACAGAAACAAGTATATTTTTAAATATAGCAATTGTTTTTTCGCTCGCTCTCCCGTGTTCTCCCGTACTCTCCTCTGTACACTCAACCCCCGCAGCACGGACAGCTGCAGATTCTTATACTCTGGCCCAGGGGTTAACTAACTGTTAATTATCTTATTACCCCTCGGCCACAGTCTGCACGCGTTTGGTAAGGATGCGTGACTGTCAGCTAGTTAAATAATCAGTAGCTGATCAGCCACGCATCCTCAGGGGGTTTTTAAATATAAAAAAAACAATAACAAAAGACGCAGCGCTTTTATCCACGCCGCAAACAAAAATACAAATAATAATAAATAAATACATAGGGGCGGGACACTCCGCCACACTCTCACATCGGTTTTGAGGAATTTTGGCCCATTCCTCTTTACAGAACTGCTTCAACTCAGTGACATTTGAGGGCTTCCTTGCATGGACAGCTCGCTTCAGGTCCTGCCACAACATTTCGATGGGGTTTAGGTCCGGACTTTGACTAGGCCATTCTTTTGTAGATCTGCTTGTATGTTTAGGATCATTGTCTTGCTGCATGACCCACTTTCGGTCCAGCTTCAGCTCATGGACGGATGGCCTGACATTCTCCTCTAGAATCTTTTGATACAATGCAGAATTCATGGTTGTGTCAATGATGGCAAGTCGTCCAGGTCCTGAGGCAGCAAAGCAGCCCCGAACCATCACACTCCCACCACCATGCTTGATGTCTTCTTGTGTTCGAACGCAGTGTTTGGTTTTCGCCAAACATAGCGTTTCTCATTGAGGCCAAACGTTCTACCTTTGACTCGTCTGTCCAGAGAACATTGTTCCAGAAGTCTTGTGGATCATCTATGTGCTCTTTGGCAAACTTCAGACGGGCAGCAATTTTCTTTTTAGAGAGCAGTGGTTTCCTCCTGGCTATCCTTCCATGAACACCATTCCTGTTCAGCCTTTTTCTGATAGTTGAGTCATGAACACTCACATTAGCCAAGGCGAGAGTGGCCTGCAGATCCTTGGATGTTACTCTGGGGTTCTTTGTAACTTCCTTGATGATTTTCCGATTTGTTCTTGGAGAGATTTTGGTAAGATGACCGCTCCTGGGTAGAGTGACTGTGGTCTTGAACTTTCTCAATTTGTAGACTATCTGTCTGACAGTGGATTGGTGGAGCCCCAAATCCTTAGAAATTGTTTTGTAACCCTTTCTAGACTGATGAGCATCAATAACTGTTTTTCTGAGGTCCTCAGAGATTTCTTTTGATCGTGGCATGACGTGTTTCCACACACGTGTATGGCGAAGACCAAACTCTGATCTTTATATAGGGTGGGGCCTCCCAAACACCCCTGAAGATCTACCTAATTATTTAAACACCTGATTCTAATTATCCCCTTAATTGAGCTGATAAAACCAGGGGTTAACTTACTTTTTCACATACCCTGAATCTTAATTACTCATTGTTTGTCTAATTCATACATCATTTTGTTTCAAAAGACATGGAATTGGTTAATATAAACCCTATTGGATATTTAAGAAAAGACTGGTTTTGATTCAAGAAGGCTATCATGGTAACACTATGGAATTTCCATAATTATCATTGGGGTTCACAAACTTTTTCTCGACACTGTATGATAAGAGCCTGCCAAGTTTGACTCCTTCCAGCAGGTGCGTTCATAGACTGCACACAACATCTATCCATTGTTTTCTACTGAGTATACAGATCTTTTTGAAAGAAACATATACAATATTATTATAATTATTGACAAAGAGTATATCATATTATTTCAATCAATACAGCTTAGTTTAAATCATCCAATTGATGTCTAATAACTCAGCACATTCCCAACAGGATTCAAACTCTGCGCCAGGCTCAGCTCGGACTGTTTCTGCAAACACCACAACACACCTGTGCATCCAGCATTTTACATCAGAGATGTGGGCAGCCAGGGCCTTTACTTGATACCTGCAAAAACTTAAATCTTGTTAGCTGGGCTCCCATCTCTACATTCTCATTCCCATCGTCAGTGGTCAAACACATTTTATCTGAATCTGGGTCTATCAAAGAACCACACACCCTTGCAATCGAGGCTTTCCATGCAAAAGGATCTAATGACTTATAGCACAGAAGGGGCGTGCCAGAACCGTCTATGACATCATCCACAGACGTACGGTTTGGTGGAACGATTTAATCAGACCTTGAAGCAGATGCTGAGATGTTTTGTAACACAAGAGCAAAAACATTGGGCATCGCTTCTTCCCTACCTCCTTTTTGCAGTGAGAGAGGTGCCGCAGAGTTCGACAGGGTTCTCCCCCTTCAAGCTCTTGTACGGCCGACAGCCTCACTGCATTCTCGATCTGTTGAGAGAGGGGTGGGAAGAGCACAAAGGCTCATCCAAAAATGTAGTGCAGCATGTGCTCCTACTTAGAGATTGCCTGGATTTGGTCGGTCGTTTGGCCCAGGACAACCTCAAATCGGCTCAGCAACGGCAACAGCAGCATTACAATAAAAATGCATTAATTCAACCTTTCAACCCGGAGACAAGGTAATGCTGCTGCTTCCCTCCTCAGAATCGAAATTATGTGCTAAATGGCAGGGGCCATATGAAGTGATTCAGGCTATAGAAAAGGTGAATTATGAAATTAGACAGCCCGATTGCCGAAATGAACCAGAAATTTATCATGTAAATTTATTAAAGCCAAGGCAAGGGAGATCTTATTAATAGCCCTAGGCAATGTAGCCCCTGTCACTAAACTCTCCTAGCACTAAAATAATTTCGATGGGGGAACAATTGGTTCCAGATCAGCAACGGGAACTGTGTAAGCTTGTTGAGGAGTTCAGCGATGTTTTTCTGACATGCCCGGCAGGACTAACTTGGTTGAATATGACATTGTCTCTCCACCAGGTGCCACAGTATGAGAGAGACCTTACCGGATTCCAGAAAGTCGACAAAGTGGCGTTCGCAAAGAGGTATGGGACATGCTCGAACTTCCAGGAGTGAGTGGTGCAGTGCAATTGTCATAGTGGCCAAGAAAGACGGCAACAACCACTTCTGTGTGGACTTCTGGAAGGTAAACGCTATTGTCAAGTTCGATGCGTACCCTATGCCTCGGGTCGACGAACTTCAAGATAGACTGGGAAAGGCACAGTTTATCTCTACTCTGGACCTGACAAAGGGATACTGGCAGATCCCCTTAACCCGCAGTTCTAGAGAGAAAATCGCATTTTCAACACCAGAAGGGCTGTTTAACTTTAAAACCATCCCGTTTGGGCTACATGGTGCGCCCACTGCCTTTCACAGACTGATGGACCAGGTTTTACGCCCACCTCATGAATATGCAGCAGCGTATATTGATGACGTGGTTATTTACAGCTCCACCTGGCGAGAGCATTTGGCTAGGGTTACAGCCATCCTTCAGTCTCTAAGGGTAGCCTGGCTGACAGCTAACTTGAGAAAATGTGAGTTTGCCAAGACAGAAACTCAATATTTGGGATTTTTAACCCTTTGCAGTCCATTTATTAAGTGCGCGTCAGGCGCGTCAGGTCCAATTTATTTTCACACGCGCAGTTAATTTTAGACGCGCTGTATTTTTTCCACAGTCAAATGGGTTTAAAAGGCCCTGCATATCAACAAAGCACTCACTAGGCATCTCCAGCCCCGCCCCACCCTTTCGTTCGCTATCGCTTTCACATATGCTAAGAAATAAATAATAATAATAGTCGTACATACCGATCAATCATCTCCTGATCACTCGTTTTATCACCAAACTCCTCAATAATGCAATAGAAGTCATTATTTTATTATTATAACATCTCAAAAAAGCTCTGCAAATGTCTGTGATAGTCTCTGTGCGCTGATACAGTAACACCCAGCTTGTTTCCTTATGACCACCCCTATCTGCAAGTATGACTATTCATGAGATATGCCTTTTTTTATCGGCTTGTCTCGGCTCCTGTCGCTCCCACTCGGCCATTGAATGGTTTTCTCGACTTTTTCCGGAGAAAAAACGACTAGAAACCCGTTTTTGAGTTTTTTGATGATGTCGAACAGGGTCCGACAATGGACCGGACAGGGTCCGACAATGGACCGGATAGGAATAATTGCAATGTCCGACCAGGTCCGACAATGGACCGCAAAAGGTTAATGAGAAATGGAAGGGTGAGACCCATTGCCACCAAAATCCAGGCTTTGGTTGATGTGGCGATCCCCAAAACCAAGACTCAGGTGAGTCCCCAGTAATGTTGTTGAAGCTGACACCCTGGGATCCTTCAAGAAGCTGCTTGATGAGATTCTGGGATCAATAAGCTACAAACAACCAAACAAGCAAGATGGGCTGAATGGCCTCCTCTCGTTTGTAAACTTTCTTATGTTCTTATGTTCTTATGTGAGGTCACTACTGGGATTAGCCACCTCACCAAAAAGAGTGCCCCAAATTTAATTAAGTGGTCAGCTGAGTGTCAGGGGGCATTTGATACTATTAAACGTAGACTTTGCCAGGCCCCCACCCTTATCACACCTGATTTCACCAAGAGATTCATCCTCCATACTGATGCGTCGGATGTGGGTTTGGGTGCTCTCTTGTCCCAAAAGGTAGACGGAGTAGAACACCCGATACTGTATCTCAGTAAAAAGATGCTACCTCGGGAGAGTAACTACTCTGTAGCTCATTAAATGGGCTACTCACTCTTTACGATATTACCTGCTAGGAAATTCGTTTGATCTTGTCACAGACCACGCCCCACTCAAGTAGTTAAGCACAATGAAGGATAGCAATGTCCAGATAACTTGGTGGTATCTGACGTTGCATCCCTTCATGTACCACATGGTACACCGTGCGGGGAAAGACCATCAAAATGCGGATTATTTGTCCCGGGAGGGGAGAGAATTGGGAAAGATAGATTCATCCAAGTGTTCTTTCGGCTCCACTCTGAGCGGTGGGATATGTGATAGAAATACAGTGATTCTTGGTGGTAAATCTCCCTCCCGATCTGTGAGGGCGCTAAGCAGCGTGATAGAGTTCCCTGGATGGGCTGGTCTAACAGTTCTTTTCCAGGGTTCCAGGGAAGTCGGCCAGCTAGGTAGGGGGCAAGACTCTGTTCCTTCACATTGGTTTTCTGTGAATAAACTGAGAGGGACTGTGGGAGACCCCGTAACCACTGTTTCAGTATCGTGAGTGTTTTGTTTGTTTGTCTTTGTGTAATTCGTCTTGTTTGTGAATCACTAGATGGCTAACACGATTCCGGAGCTGTCGCCGAGGGCCAGCACTAGCCGGAACAACACTGCGCTACTGTCAGAAAATAAACTGTATCACCCACCACGAGCACTACTGCACACACCCAGGACTGGTGACCATGTCGGTATTATTGTGGGGCAGATACGTATTGTTTATTGTTTATTGTCTAGGGTCTGCAAGCCTGTTCTTGTCTACCTCGTGTAGTACGCATTGCTGTGTATTGACAGGGAATTATTATTACTGGTCACCACACCTGGATACAATAAAAACTCACTTTCCAAACTAGATTACAAGGCTCTGTCTGTTTAATTACCGCACTGCATCACTCCTGCACCTGTTTCCACTCAGCAACTTGTTAGTGCAGTAGCTTCAAGTTCTAACATTTTGTTTCTGAGACTTCTAGCATTTAGATAAATACATTTAATGGCTGTCTTAACTGAGTTGTTGCCCTTGTTTTGATGTAGTCTCCCTTCTGTTTTCTTGTGATTTCTCCCCCCTTCCTTTCTAGTTTAAATGCTTCTGAACCTCCTCGAGGATCCTTTCTCCAAGTAGATTGGTTCCCTTTTTATTTAAGTGCAGTCCTTCCAGCCTATATAGATAGTCCTTGTTGTAGAATGTGGTCCAATGTTCAAGGAAGGTGAAGCCTTCCTGTGTGCACCACGTTTTCAGCCATGCTGTTAGATTAATTATTTCCAGCTGTCCATATGCTCCTTTGCAAGGTGCCGGCAGTATCCCAGAAAATATCACAGTTTTGGTTTTATCTTTTAATTTCATTCCTAAATCTCTGAATTTGTTTTGCAGGGATTTTGGCTCGTCTAATGTTGTTTGTACCGATGTGGACAGGCTCCTGGAAGGCAGCACACTGTTGTAGTAAAGGGGTCCAGACTGCGCACTGAACTTGCTGTGTTTCTCAATATGGAGCCCCCAACAATCATGACCTCCCTTCTTTTTGCTGATGGGCCAGCACTGTTTATAGGGTCCTGGATGTTGTTCCTTTCATTTTCTTTCTGGTTTTGATCATCTAAATTTTGAAGTGGCTCAAATTTGTTGGATGTTTTGATTTCTGGTGGTTGTGTTTGATGAAGTTTCTTTTTTCCCCTGCTTCTACCTACCTGAACCCAGCTGTTTTGACCCTCTTTTATCTCCCTGGTGGCTTTCAGTCTGGTAGGGGTGCTGACTTCCATGAATTGCATGAATTGAGGGTGTGCCAGCTCCTCAAGCTCCTGTTGCTGTCTCATTTCCTGCAGCTCCATTTCTAGCATACTTACTAGTTTAAGCAAGTCCTGGATCGTGTGGCACTTTACACACACTTGGTTTAGCTCTGCTAGGTTTTCTTGGATTTCCCACATCATGCAGGTGTCACAGACTACTGGCTTGAAGACCATGTGTGACGAGGTAAAGCGATCCCGTACTGTAATCCACCCTCCCAGCCGCCAGGGGGCTGTGAGCCAGCCTAAAAGGCCCCAACAGAGATGGTGTGACGTGGCAGTTCCACCTTTGGGGCAGAAGTCCCGAAAGGACAGTCGCCATCTTTGTTGAGGGCAACAACACGGAATGTGCTGGAAAGTCCCAGAATTGGGAGGCGATTAAAATGCCGATCGCTGATTGGTGTTCCTCTGATTAGGGGGCATTCCGCGGCACATAAAATGGGGCCGTGTTGTAGCAGTCGGGGCTGGTATCTGAAAACACGAAGAAGTGTGGGCGAGGTACTGAGGGTGATATAAACAAAAACAACAAACAAATGCTAACTGTGATTCTTTGGCAGATCTAAACAAACTACTTTAAAAGAGAGACAACCAACCAGGAGGATGGACACCAGAACGGCCAGAAAGGCGAGAGCAGCCACCCAGAGTCTGGATAATTTTACTTTGTTGTTTATTTGTTTTCGTCTCTCCACATTTCAGTTAGCGTTTCTCCTTTGTTTGGACATGTTCTTTTGTTTATTGTCCTGTCCTGATTTCCATTGTTAGTGGAAAAGAATAAAGGGAAAAGAAAAGAACTTGTGGAATATCATACCATTGTCTGGATTTTATTATTTTTACACCTCCACCCAACTCAGCTATCTGTGACACCATGTTATTATTATTATTATTATTATTATTATTATTATTATTATTATTATTATTATTATTATTATTATTATTATTATTTATTTATTTATTTATTTATTTATTTATTTTTTTGTAAGTTTAAGTTTAGTTTCTGCAGCTGTCAATCTGCTTTCAAACTGCTTCTAACTGCTCTGCACTTTTAAAACTATGCACTTCTCACACAATGTCACTCCCACGCTGTCGCTGGTAGAACTGCCTTGCTATGTTGTGTTCTGTTGTGCTTGTAGGTCCGCCCCTTCACCTTGTCTCAGAACGGCCCTGAATTTGAATCAGCTGCTTTGAGTTTCAGTTTATGATCAGATAAAGACATGCAGCTGTTAGAATTTAAGCTGCATTAATTTCCCAATCAATGTATTTTCTGATGAAAGCAATTCCAGGTTTAATTTCTCCTTACTGCTTCTAACTGCTCTGTACTTTTAAAGCAATGCACTTCTCACATGATGTCGCTCCCACGCTGTCGCTGGAAGAACTGTCTCGCTTTGTTGTGTTCATCTTCTGGAAACGGAGCTGCTTAATCCGTGAGTCCCTCCACCTGCTCACGCCCCTTGTGAAATCCTGACAGAAGATCTTCATCTGCACCTTCTCCACGTCCCACCACTGGCGCCACGTAGGAAAGAAAGATCGTCTGCCATGCCAGACCATCCAGATATCCGGGAAAGACAGTGCAAAGCACTCGTCCTCCAACAAGCCATTGTTAAAGTCCCAGTAGGTGCTAGGGCTACCGTCACGGCCTCCGCGAGACGTAGAACCTGACGATTCGGGACTGAGACACCCGCCCCTCCCTGACCCTGGTGTTGACCAGGGAGAGCTGAGCGGTCAGCTCCCTCAGAACTGCCGACGAGAGCGGGTAGGGTTCTTGCTCCAACCTGCCTGCGGCCTCAAGGGTGCAGTTGAAATCCCCCCACTGAGGACCAGAAACTCGTCAGCGAGGTTGTGTGGTCCAGTGGTTAAAGAAACAGGCTTGTAACCAGGAGGTTCCCGGTTCAAATCCCACCTCAGCCACTGACTCATTGTGTGACCCTGAGCAAGTCACTTAACCTCCTTGTGCTCCGTCTTTTGGGTGAGACGTAGTTGTAAGTGACTCTGCAGCTGATGCATAGTTCACACACCCTAGTCTCTGTAAGTCGCCTTGGATAAAGGCGTCTGCTAAATAAACAAATAATAATAATAATAATGGTACTCATATAGGTTGACATCTGGCGAAAGAACTAGACTCTCCGACCCGAGGACGGAGCACACACGTTCAAGTGGTGAACGATACCATGGATCAGGTGGTGTAAAACACAACCCGGCACGACATTGTTCACATCAAGTACCATGGGATGAAAGGACCGGAAGAAAAGCGTCACCACCCCACAAGATGTTTCAGTGAGGTGGCTGAAAGACCCCCCTCCAGCAGCCATTTGGCTTCGGCCTCTGGAGTTGTATGCATTTCCTGCAGGAAGCAGGAAGCACATACAGTAACCTCCTTTTTCATGTATGAGATTAACTGGGCCCGTTCAGTGTACCAATGTGAAACATGGTCTTCTGTCAGGATTTGTTGGTGACATTCACAGAAGACCCTGAGTTCTCCCGATGTTCACCAACTGGTTATGGAACTTTCAGGCTCGAATGTGCACTTCCTGCAGTGGATAGTGGGCTCCAGAAACTCCACGAGCTCCACTGCAGTGATGTCTAGAGAAGTGGACAAACTGTCCGAGTCCACACTACACGTGGGCTTGTGTCATCCTCCCACTCCTCCAGATCTCCATCATCCTCCTCTCAATTGCAAAGCACCATGCACACGCTGATCACTGATCCTCCTCCTGTCCCACCTCCAGGGGACGCGGCCGGAGAGACCGGTGAAGGGACCGTCTTGGGGACCGTATCCAACAGGGGGCTCCAGCAAGGGAGACTCCTTTTCAGGGACTCCCTTTGACCCACCACTAGATGATGCTGTGGTGGGCTTTGTTCTCCCTTGCCCACTATCAGGTGGTGCAGAGGGGTCTGGCTGCTTCAGGGGCTCCCTCTCCCTTTCCATCTTTGGATGTATTTGGGATGGGGGCTGATGTATTTTTACCCCCTCTGCAGGCCTCTTTGAGGGCCTTGGGGGGAGGTGGACTCGGAGGAGTGCGATGCTTGCGCAGGTGATTTTGCACTCTGTTTGAGCTTGGGGCATCTCTTTTTCTGGTGCCTCAGCTCCTTGCAGTGGTAGCACTGCACTTCCTCCGAGGAGTAAAAAACGATGTAATTGGTCCCCACCCTCCAGGTGGATGGTAATCTGGCAGTGGAACGACAGCACGTGTCAGAGGGGCTGGTCCTTGCACCCTAGGCAGTCTTCATCTCCCTTAGAGCCTGCAAGTGGGGCTTGAGCAGGGCATCCTGCAAGAACGGTGGCACGTTGGACAGGATGACCCTGCTGCCCAGCCCTACGAGGGGTTCAATGGGGACGAACACCCCCCGATGGTAAGACCCCTCTCGATTGCTGTGTTCGCAAAGGCCTCCAATTTCAGGAAGAACACTGCCATCTCGCACATCTTAGAGGCTGCCACAATAGCTCATGGCCCCACCACCTTTGCCATGGCCTTGACCAAGGCCTCGATTGAGAGGGTGTCTCTCAGGAGGCACCGGACCCTGTGCCTCCTGGTGATGTTCGTAAGGGGCTGCACTTTTTATTTATTTATTTTTTATTTATTTATTTTATAAATAAACAAAAAGACAGACACACCCCTGCACTGTAAAAATCACAACACAACACAAGACCACCTACACTGCAAAAGTGTAGGGGCACACGCAACACTAGACAAACACAAACACTTTTTTTAGTGTTTTTTTATTCCTTAAAAAAGAGGAAAACAAACAAATCAAAGTTTAAAATCAAAATAATAAAATGGTAGTAGCTAAACAAAGGAGCACACGGCCTGTGCTACCTGCCTGCCCCTCCCTCACTCTGCACAAAGCAATTAATTAATTTGTTAAATTAATTTGTTTTTATAACAAAAACTAAAACAGTTTTGTGTTCAAAATCCTAAAAGGTATAGACAATATCGACCCCGGGGACTTTTTCGACCTGAAAAAAGAAACAAGGACCAGGGGTCACAAACGGAGATTAGATAATGGGGCATTCAGAACAGAAAATAGGAGGCACTTTTTTACACAGAGAATTGTGAGGGTCTGGAACCAACTCCCCAGTAATGTTGTTGAAGCTGACACCATGGGCTCCTTCAAGAAGCTGCTTGATGAGATTCTGGGATTGATAAGCTACTAACAACAAAACGAGCAAGATGGGCTGAATGGCCTCCTCTCGTTTGTAAACTTTCTTATGTTCTTAAGAAAAACAAATTATAAAAACCTGTAAAGTAAAAACAAAAAGTAAAGAAACAAGTGTTTTTTAAAAGGTAATAAAAAAGCCCCTCCTGCACTTGTAAACAGGTCAAAAGGAAATATAAAAGTGTGTTTTTTTCAAAATTGCAAGGAACATTTTCTTTCTTTGGTATGGCCTTATCCTGCCCAGTTTCACTCCGTCATAGCTGTATCATTAAATCTGACACCTGCTCTCTCTGTGCCAAAACAGTATCAGAAGTTGAGCCTGTTAACTGCACACCCACATTACACATTTACTACAATCCCTTTCACAAAAAAAAAAAAAAGACAAACAGTTTGTGTCAGGCGCACCCACAATGGCATTCGTGCCAGGGTAATTCTGTGCGTGTTGAGCTGTGAGGGGAGCTGATTCTGTCAGGAGCACTGTGGGAGTCTCGCTCTTAGGAATACAAACCGCAGCCCCCCTCGGAGGTGTACATGGTCCGTGGGGTTCCTAATAAGTAACTTATAACTGTTCCTCATCTTGCGTTAAGGTTAATTGAAATGAAAAACAAAGAACAGTGAAAGGGATAGCAGCATCAGCAACCTCAGCAACCTGAAGTGTGAGCTTGTTATTACATTGAACCAATCAAACCAGCTCCACAGCCCGCAACACTTAGCTCCTTTTTCAAACTATTATTGATGAGACATATTTGTATATTTTAGGTTTTCACAAATTATAGGACTGTAAATTAGTCTAATCCACAGGTGTATTGTTTTAGAATTATCTAGTTAAGGATTTTTATATCTGATACACAAACTGATTTTTATCTGAACTAACTTGTAATAACGTTAGATGGGATTTACAAAGAATCATGGAGGCTACACAATGCTTTATGTTACATTCGCTACGAAGCCACACTCCAGCTCCACTCACTATTGTAGCTTACAGGAAATCAAAGAAGGGTTTGCATGTATGCAGTGGCAGTGTCATGGCAAATTCCGCCCCCCTGCCAAATATCACCCCCCATGTAGTCCTAAACGAGTCACGTGGCGATTTCGATTCGCGATTCAGAATGAAGAGTGAAAACTACACTATATCTCTGCGTTTTTATATCTGTGCGTTTTTATATCGGTGTGTTTTTATATCTGTGTGGTTTTATATCTGTCCGGTTTTATATCTGTCCGTTTTTATATCTGTGCGTTTTTATATCTGTGTGGTTTTATATGTGTGTGGTTTTATATCTGTGTGGTTTTATATCTGTGTGGTTTTATATCTGTTCGGTTTTATATCGGTGCGTTTTTATATCGGTGCGTTTTTATATCGGTGCGTTTTTACTTTGAATTTTGTAGTATTTTACTGATTTAAAAATAGGCTGTGTTTTTTAGGATGAAAGCAATCCTGAAACACAAATTTAGTAACAGAATGAGACGGGCGTCTAAGCTGGCTATGAAACCTGATTTTTAGCCTTCGTTAAGTCAAGTTTATTTATGAATAAAGGCGTGTTGATGAGTTCACACGAGGAAAGACTGTTGCACGAATTAACTGCTTATTTTTTTGAAGTATTTATAATCAAATATAATGTCTTCTCATAAAACTATTGGTGATACATGTATGAACAGCAGCACTTTTCTGTGACAGCGGGGTCTTCACAGGGCAGCGCTGCGCTTGTTGTGACAGCACGGTCTTCACAGGACAGCGCTGCGCTTTTTGTGACAGCGGCGTCTTCACAGGGCAGCGCTGCGCTTGCTGTGACAGCACGGTCTTCACAGGGCAGCGCTGCGCTTGCTGTGACAGCACGGTCTTCACAGGGCAGCGCTGCGCTTGCTGTGACAGCACGGTCTTCACAGGGCAGCGCTGCGCTTGCTGTGACAGCACGGTCTTCACAGGGCAGTGCTGCGCTTGCTGTGACAGCGGGGTCTTCACAGGGCAGCGCTGCGCTTGCTGTGACAGCGGGGTCTTCACAGGGCAGTGCTGCGCTTGCTGTATCAGCGGGGTCTTCACAGGGCAGCGCTGCGCTTGCTGTGACAGCACGGTCTTCACAGGGCAGCGCTGCGCTTGCTGTGACAGCACGGTCTTCACAGGGCAGCGCTGCGCTTGCTGTGACAGCGGGGTCTTCACAGGGCAGCGCTGCGCTTGCTGTGACAGCGCGGTCTTCACAGGGCAGCGCTGCGCTTGCTGTGACAGCGGGGTCTTCACAGGGCAGCGCTGCGCTTGCTGTGACAGCACGGTCTTCACAGGGCAGCGCTGCGCTTGCTGTGACAGCACGGTCTTCACAGGGCAGCGCTGCGCTTGCTGTGACAGCGGGGTCTTCACAGGGCAGCGCTGCGCTTGCTGTGACAGCACGGTCTTCACAGGGCAGCGCTGCGCTTGCTGTGACAGCACGGTCTTCACAGGGCAGCGCTGCGCTTGCTGTGACAGCACGGTCTTCACAGGGCAGCGCTGCGCTTGCTGTGACAGCACGGTCTTCACAGGGCAGCGCTGCGCTTGTTGTGACAGCACGGTCTTCACAGGGCAGCGCTGCGCTTGCTGTGACAGCGGGGTCTTCACAGGGCAGCGCTGCGCTTGCTGTGACAGCACGGTCTTCACAGGGCAGCGCTGCGCTTGCTGTGACAGCACGGTCTTCACAGGGCAGCGCTGCGCTTGCTGTGACAGCACGGTCTTCACAGGGCAGCGCTGCGCTTGCTGTGACAGCACGGTCTTCACAGGGCAGCGCTGCGCTTGCTGTGACAGCGGGGTCTTCACAGGGCAGCGCTGCGCTTGCTGTGACAGCGGGGTCTTCACAGGGCAGCGCTGCGCTTGCTGTGACAGCACGGTCTTCACAGGGCAGCGCTGCGCTTGCTGTGACAGCGGGGTCTTCACAGGGCAGCGCTGCGCTTGCTGTGACAGCGGGGTCTTCACAGGGCAGCGCTGCGCTTGCTGTGACAGCACGGTCTTCACAGGGCAGCGCTGCGCTTGCTGTGACAGCGCGGTCTTCACAGGGCAGCGCTGCGCTTGCTGTGACAGCGCGGTCTTCACAGGGCAGCGCTGCGCTTGCTGTGACAGCACGGTCTTCACAGGGCAGCGCTGCGCTTGCTGTGACAGCACGGTCTTCACAGGGCAGCGCTGCGCTTGCTGTGCCAGCACGGTCTTCACAGGGCAGCGCTGCGCTTGCTGTGACAGCGCGGTCTTCACAGGGCAGCGCTGCGCTTGTTGTGACAGCGGGGTCTTCACAGGGCAGTGCTGCGCTTGCTGTATCAGCGGGGTCTTCACAGGGCAGCGCTGCGCTTGCTGTGACAGCACGATCTTCACAGGGCAGCACTGCGCTTGCTGTGACAGCACGGTCTTCACAGGGCAGCGCTGCGCTTGCTGTGACAGCGGGGTCTTCACAGGGCAGCGCTGCGCTTGCTGTGACAGCGGGGTCTTCACAGGGCAGCGCTGCGCTTGCTGTGACAGCGGGGTCTTCACAGGGCAGTGCTGCGCTTGTTGTGACAGCACGGTCTTCACAGGGCAGCGCTGTGCTTGTTGTGACAGCGGGGTCTTCACAGGGCAGCGCTGCGCTTGCTGTGACAGCACGGTCTTCACAGGGCAGCGCTGCGCTTGCTGTGACAGCGGGGTCTTCACAGGGCAGCGCTGCGCTTGCTGTGACAGCACGGTCTTCACAGGGCAGCGCTGCGCTTGCTGTGACAGCACGGTCTTCACAGGGCAGCGCTGCGCTTGCTGTGACAGCACGGTCTTCACAGGGCAGCGCTGCGCTTGCTGTGACAGCACGGTCTTCACAGGGCAGCGCTGCGCTTGCTGTGACAGCACGGTCTTCACAGGGCAGCGCTGCGCTTGCTGTGACAGCACGGTCTTCACAGGGCAGCGCTGCGCTTGCTGTGACAGCACGGTCTTCACAGGGCAGCGCTGCGCTTGCTGTGACAGCACGGTCTTCACAGGGCAGCGCTGCGCTTGCTGTGACAGCACGGTCTTCACAGGGCAGCGCTGCGCTTGCTGTGCCAGCACGGTCTTCACAGGGCAGCGCTGCGCTTGTTGTGACAGCGGGGTCTTCACAGGGCAGCGCTGCGCTTGCTGTGACAGCACGGTCTTCACAGGGCAGCGCTGCGCTTGCTGTGACAGCACGGTCTTCACAGGGCAGCGCTGCGCTTGCTGTGACAGCACGGTCTTCACAGGGCAGCGCTGCGCTTGCTGTGACAGCACGGTCTTCACAGGGCAGCGCTGCGCTTGCTGTGACAGCACGGTCTTCACAGGGCAGCGCTGCGCTTGCTGTGACAGCACGGTCTTCACAGGGCAGCGCTGCGCTTGCTGTGACAGCACGGTCTTCACAGGGCAGCGCTGCGCTTTTTGTGACAGCAGGGTCTTCACAGGGCAGCGCTGCGCTTGCTGTGACAGCGGGGTCTTCACAGGGCAGCGCTGCGCTTGCTGTGACAGCACGGTCTTCACAGGGCAGCGCTGCGCTTTTTGTGACAGCAGGGTCTTCACAGGGCAGAGCTGCGCTTGCTGTGACAGCGGGGTCTTCACAGGGCAGCGCTGCGCTTGCTGTGACAGCGGGGTCTTCACAGGGCAGCGCTGCGCTTGCTGTGACAGCACGGTCTTCACATGGCAGCGCTGCGCTTGCTGTGACAGCGGGGTCTTCACAGGGCAGCGCTGCGCTTGCTGTGACAGCGGGGTCTTCACAGGGCAGCGCTGCGCTTGCTGTGACAGCGGGGTCTTCACAGGGCAGCGCTGCGCTTGCTGTGACAGCACGGTCTTCACATGGCAGCGCTGCGCTTGCTGTGACAGCGGGTCTTCACAGGGCAGCGCTGCGCTTGCTGTGACAGCACGGTCTTCACAGGGCAGCGCTGCGCTTGCTGTGACAGCACGGTCTTCACAGGGCAGCGCTGCGCTTGCTGTGACAGCACGGTCTTCACAGGGCAGCGCTGCGCTTGCTGTGACAGCGCGGTCTTCACAGGGCAGCGCTGCGCTTGCTGTGACAGCACGGTCTTCACAGGGCAGCGCTGCGCTTGCTGTGACAGCACGGTCTTCACAGGGCAGCGCTGCGCTTGCTGTGACAGCACGGTCTTCACAGGGCAGCGCTGCGCTTGCTGTGACAGCACGGTCTTCACAGGGCAGCGCTGCGCTTGCTGTGACAGCACGGTCTTCACAGGGCAGCGCTGCGCTTGCTGTGACAGCACGGTCTTCACAGGGCAGCGCTGCGCTTGTTGTGACAGCACGGTCTTCACAGGGCAGCGCTGCGCTTGTTGTGACAGCACGGTCTTCACAGGGCAGCGCTGCACTTGTTGTGACAGCGGGGTCTTCACAGGGCAGCGCTGCGCTTGCTGTGACAGCACGGTCTTCACAGGGCAGCGCTGCGCTTTTTGTGACAGCGGGGTCTTCACAGGGCAGCGCTGCGCTTGCTGTGACAGCGGGGTCTTCACAGGGCAGCGCTGCGCTTGCTGTGACAGCACGGTCTTCACAGGGCAGCGCTGCGCTTTTTGTGACAGCGGGGTCTTCACAGGGCAGAGCTGCGCTTGCTGTGACAGCACGGTCTTCACATGGCAGCGCTGTGCTTGCTGTGACAGCGGGGTCTTCACAGGGCAGCGCTGCGCTTGTTGTGACAGCATGGTCTTCACAGGGCAGCGCTGCGCTTGTTGTGACAGTGGGGTCTTCACAGGGCAGTGCTGCACTTGCTGTATCAGCGGGGTCTTCACAGGGCAGCGCTGCGCTTGCTGTGACAGCACGGTCTTCACAGGGCAGCGCTGCGCTTGCTGTGACAGCGGGGTCTTCACAGGGCAGCGCTGCGCTTGCTGTGACAGCACGGTCTTCAGAGGGCAGCGCTGCGCTTGCTGTTGACAGCGGGGTCTTCACAGGGCAGTGCTGCGCTTGCTGTATCAGCGGGGTCTTCACAGGGCAGCGCTGCGCTTGCTGTGACAGCCGGGTCTTCACAGGGCAGCGCTGCACTTGCTGTGACAGCACGGTCTTCACAGGGCAGCGCTGCGCTTGCTGTGACAGCGGGGTCTTCACAGGGCAGCGCTGCGCTTGCTGTGACAGCACGGTCTTCACAGGGCAGCACTGCGCTTGCTGTGACAGCAGGGTGTTCACAGGGCAGCGCTGCGCTTGCTGTGACAGCACGGTCTTCACATGGCAGCGCTGCGCTTGCTGTGACAGCGGGGTCTTCACAGGGCAGCACTGCGCTTGCTGTGACAGCACGGTCTTCACATGGCAGCGCTGCGCTTGCTGTGACAGCGGGGTCTTCACAGGACAGCGCTGCGCTTGCTGTGACAGCGGGGTCTTCACAGGGCAGCACTGCGCTTGCTGTGACAGCACGGTCTTCACAGGGCAGCGCTGCGCTTGCTGTGACAGCGGGGTCTTCACAGGACAGCGCTGCGCTTGCTGTGACAGCGGGGTCTTCACAGGGCAGCGCTGGCGCTTTTGTGACAGCGGGGTCTTCACAGGGCAGCGCTGCGCTTGCTGTGACAGCACGGTCTTCACAGGGCAGCGCTGCGCTTGCTGTGACAGCGGGGTCTTCACAGGGCAGCGCTGCGCTTGCTGTGTCAGCGGGGTCTACACAGGGCAGCGTTGCACACACATTGCGTGCAGGATTGTAAATAGCGCAGCTGTGAAGCCAAGGCAATGGCATCGAAAAGATCTTAGCCCCCGTGCCCTCAATTTTTTTTATTGAGGATCAGAACATAGTTATTAATCCGAGTTGATAGCATTGGTACGATCTCCTACCACAAGATCAAATCTGCATTTTAAATCTTTTAAAAAACAACAACGTAGCCCGTTCTGTGTGTTTGAGTCTCTCAACCTGTCAGTGTCAGAGCCTGCTCTGTGTGTCAGACTCTCAACCTGTCAGTGTCAGAGCCTGCTCTGTGTGTCAGGCTCTCAACCTGTCAGTGTCAGAGCCTGCTCTGTGTGTCAGAGGCTCTCAACCTGTCAGTGTCAGAGCATGCTCTGTGTGTCAGAGGCTCTCAACCTGTCAGTGTCAGAGCCTGCTCTGTGTGTCAGAGGCTCTCAACCTGTCAGTGTCAGAGCCTGCTCTGTGTGTCAGAGGCTCTCAACCTGTCAGTGTCAGAGCCTGCTCTGTGTGTCAGAGGCTCTCAACCTGTCAGTGTCAGAGCCTGCTCTGTGTGTCAGAGGCTCTCAACCTGTCAGTGTCAGAGCCTGCTCCAGGTTTAACAGGTCAAATGATAAAATTAACTATTTCAGGTACTGGATGGAATTAAACAATTTAGAACAGGGTTGGAACAAAGACCAGGAGTGGAAGAATCAACTGGCCACCCCTGGTCGGGGGGCACAGCGAGCGTTCTAATAATGCAGTCATTATTGAAAAAATCCAAATAAAAGTTTTACACTCAGTTTCAATGTGAATCTCACCATTGGGCTCTTTCCTGCTCTTTTTCTGTTGAAACGGGATTGGCAGCGAGTAACATACATTACTGTTTGAACCGTACTCAAAAACGGTTTCATAAATCCAGCTCCAAGCGTTTCATGGTTAGTCGGGCTTAATGCGTACAAACACTATTAAAACAGTCTGGTTACAGTTCCTAGCAGCACAATGGACTGTGGGGCTTACTATGACATTAATATGACATTTCCCACCATGCACTGCATTTGATGTTTACCCGGCAAATATGGAGCCCGTGCCCGTGGAAGACATAGCGCTTCTAGCATGAGTGTTATGGCTTTGTTTCTTAAAAACACAAGGTACATTTTATCAGAACGTGTGCGTTTCGTTTTGAACTCTGAAGTTCTCCTTGATGGATTTCTATGCTCTGGAGATCAGTGTGCCTTGATTTGGGCATCTGATCACATCATGAGCCTCTATTTTACAACAAGCCTCAGAAACTGTATACGGTGAAGCTGTATTGATAGTCGTTCTCAACTCCTTCAGGCGCCTGTTCTCTACTCTACTGTATTTGTAATGTCCACGTGCCAAACATATCAGAAAGCATTTTGGGATATTAAAGGATACACAAAGAATGTAGTTGGGTATTACAGCCTCCACACTTCTGACAAACCACACTACCTGATGCGATCTAATTTAGAACCTCACTACCTGATGCGATCTAATTTAGAACCGCACTACCCCCCGATGTGGTTTTGAGTCTGGTTCTTGAGTACGGTATTAAACGCTGTGTAGCGTGGGACGCTAACCGTATTTAGCACTTTTAAGCTAGTTTAAAGGCAACTAATGCGGTTTAAAGGCATAGTGTGGACAAGGCCTTAGTCTCTCTTGTCTATCAGCGGATACCCACACAGTAACAGAACACCCCTGTTACAGGGAGACTACCCAGTTATATTTAGTGCCCCTTTTCCAGAAACCGTATTGGCCAGCGAGAGAGATTTGGGGACAACAAAGCTTCTCTGTGTCGCTCAGCCCCACAGCAGCAGCCTGCAGAACACAACACAAAAACTCAACCATGTTTATTTCATGGTCTTGCTTTTTTTAATCAAGGGGTGTTGACCAGACACTAAACAGAAGCAAGTGCTGAATTCCTGGAACCAGTGAGCCCAAGTCACTCTGATGCTGATAGTCAAGGGGCATTTGCAGTGACATGTAAAGGTTACAAAGCAGTATAAATGTACAAAGGTAATTGTACATGACATCTGATATGTTCTGCTGCAACTAAGGAGCTACCAGTCTGTATTGGGTTGTGGGTATCTGCTGGTTGAATCAACATCTAAATAGGAATGTGGATTGCAGTTAATTTGATAGTTAAAATCGTTGTTTGCTGAGGTAACTACATGTGCACTTGTGGCAGAGTGTCCCGCCCCTATATTTATATGTGCACTGTTTTTGTATTATTGTTTGCGGTGCAGATAAAAGCGCAGCGTATTTGTTATTGTTTTTATAATTTAAAACCCTGTGAGGATGCGTGGCTGATCAGCTAGTGATTATTTAACTAGCTGACAGTCACGCATCCTTACTAAACTCGTGCAGACTGTGGCCGAGGGGTAATAAGATAATTAACAGCTAGTTATACTCTGGCCGAGGGGTTAAGAACCTGCAGCTGTCCGTGCTGCGGGGTTGAGTGTACAGAGGAGAGTACGGGGAGCGGAGAGAGCTAGGAGAGAGAGAAGAGAGATAGAGTAAAAACCAGCCCGCTTATTTGTTTGATTATTTGTTTGGCCAACGCGCCTTTTTGTTTTATTTTGTTGTTTGTTTAAATCTTTTGTTTTGTTTATTTATTTAATAAAATCAGCTGAACGCCGTAGCATTCAGCTTCACCCGCCCATCCACTGTTTTGGTTCTGTTACTTCCTGGTCCGTGACGTCACCACACCTCACCACTGCAAGCCATCCTGTCACAGCACTTAATAATTGTAATTAAGTTTTCTTAACTGTGCTGGGCTGTGTTCAATTGGGAGGTCAATTAAAATATTGTGTAAAGTAAGCAGTGATTAGTGTGCCTTTGTCCTCTAACTAGTGGGCGTGTGTGTCAGCTCTTAGCTCACTGTGCATAAATTAGCAAACGCAAACTCAAACTTACAAACTCAAACTAAATGTTTGCAGAGTTTAACTGAAGACACACGTGCTGTGGCTCTTACTCATTTAGTTTGTGTTTGTAACTGAAGACACACGTGCTGTGGCTCCTACTCATTTAGTTTGTGTTTGCAACTGAAGACACACGTGCTGTGGCTCCTACTCATTTAGTTTGTGTTTGTAACTGAAGACACACGTGCTGTGGCTCCTACTCTTTGACAAGCCACGCCTCACTGGTAGAGGTGGGGGCACTGCTGTTATTGCTTCTTACCTCTACTGTGGCTAATCAAGCTCATAGGAAGAAACCTGGAATGGGTGAAACTGCTATGCAATAGGAGTCTTATTTCCATCTAATTTATCATTTATTCTACGCTCTCCTGCCACAAAACCAGTATAGTACTTGACCACCTTGACTCCCCTCCGATTGCCCCTCCTTCTCTCTCTTCTTTCCTCTCTCCATTACTGATGTCTCCAGCCTACTGTTGAAATCAACTACTGCCACGTGCCCCTTGGACCCCTGGACAACAAATCTCATCCGTCTCTGTGCTTCTGCTCTTGCTCCTTCCATTATGCACACTCTCAACCTGTCCCTGGACTCAGGCCTGGTTCCTGCTGCCTTCAAGACTGCCCAAGTAATGCCAGTGCTCAAAAAACCCTCCCTTGACCCGGCTGTCTTATCTAACTTCTATCCCATATCCAATTTTCCTTTTCTCTCCAAAACTTTTGAAAGGGTTGTAGCCAGCCAGCTGATGAAACATCTAACAGATAATAATCTGCTTGAATCTCTGCAGTCTGGTTTCCGGCCGCATCACAGTACTGAAACGGCTTTGCTCTGGATTGTAAATGATCTTCTGCTTAATGCTGCTGCTTCCTTTGTCCTTGTCCTCCTTGACCTAACTGGTGCTTTTGACCCCATAGATCATAGCATTCTTCTTAACCGCCTTCAGAAGTATGCTGGGATCTCTGGAATCTGTCTCTCCTGGATGTCCTCTTACCTATCTGGACACATGCATTTGCGGGTAGACTTTAGAATATACATCAAATGGCAGGCTAAGTTTTGAAAGGGGGTTTGTGTAATTAAAAAAAACAAAATGACAACTCAAAGACTTTATTAAATGTAGGCTAATTTCACTTCCTAATATTTAAAACAATTGTTCATAGAAATAGATTGAGCTAAACAAACTGAGCTGTGGTTTGTCCATTCTTGCACATGTGGAATGCCCCTTGATTGCGTTTAAAAGAAAGGAATGGATGGATAATGTTCTGCTTCAGACTGCAGTACATTTAGAGAAGTTATGGTTATCTGTTATCTGTTATCTGTTTTTCCCCGAATAATTTCCATCTGTTTCTTTCATGATATTGTGTGTGTGTGACACATTCTCCCTGTGTGTGAGCTGGGTGAGGGATATGATATTGTGTGTGTGTGTGACACATTCTCCCTGTGTGTGCTGGGTGAGGGTTATGATATTGTGTGTGTGTGTGTGACACATTTTCCCTGTGTGTGAGCTGGGTGAGGGTTATGATATTGTGTGTGTGTGTGACACATTCTCCCTGTGTGTGAGCTGGGTGAGGGTTATGATATTGTGTGTGTGTGTGTGACACATTCTCCCTGTGTGTGAGCTGGGTGGGGGTTATGATATTGTGTGTGTGTGTGTGTGTGACACATTCTCCCTGTGTGTGTGCTGGGTGAGGGTTATGATATTGTGTGTGTGTGTGTGTGTGTGACACATTCTCCCTGTGTGTGTTCTGGGTGAGGGTTATGATATTGTGTGTGTGTGTGTGACACATTCTCCCTGTGTGCTTGCTGGGTGAGGGTTATGATATTGTGTGTGTGTGTGTGTGACACATTCTCCCTGTGTGTGTGCTGGGTGAGGGTTATGATATTGTGTGCGTGTGTGTGTGTGACACATTAACTGCCTCCCAAGCCCATCTGTCTCATCCTCTTCCAGAATCATGGAGTCACACTCCTCCTGCCCCCCACCTTCATCACAGCGCCTGCTCTGGCACGGATAAGGAAGGGATGAGATGGCATCTTATCAGAGCTTGTTTTGATTCTTCAGCAGATACGTGTTACATGGCATGCAGATACGGCTGCTAGGTACACTTTCAACCTATAAATAATTGCTATAGGGCAATACACAGGATCATGGCTTTGGTCATGTACCAGTTTTGAAAATATTTCCACTTGTAGGCTGTGACAGGGTGACCGATGGTGTGGTGTAAAATGACAGACTCCAGTCCAGTTTTACAATTAGGCGCCTGGTCTTTTTTATTTTCCTTTACCCCACGCAACCAAAACGCGCTCCAAACAAATAATAATTATAGACTGGATAAACAATAGGGAAGCCGGGATACACAACAATGTGTAACCCGACAAAATAACAAGAAACGGGGAGGTTGCAGTCCCAAAGTAAACCAACAACAAAAACAATAGTCTGTCTTCTTTGTGCATCCAAGCACGGGAAAACACGGGTATTAAAACTCAGCACTTCGGGTTGTCGCTCCTCCAGCGTATTCCCGAGCGCCCCGTTAGTGCTCTAAAAAGACAAAGAGTAAATGGGTTAACAGGACAGTCTGATCCACAAAACGTCCCGCCCTTTAATTCCCTTCCTCTGTTTCCCCATTCGTTAGTTTTTAGTTTCAGTCTCTCTCTCTCTCTCTCTCTCTCTCTCTCACACACGCACTGTACCTTGCCAGAAGGAACAGAACCCCGGCCACGCCCCTTTGTACGCCCGTCCCGTCCCCATTGGTCAGCGAGGGCAACTGCCGCCAACCAATGCGTGATTGCCACCTCGCTTCCCGACCGGGTCTGTGACGTTGCGCACCGCGGCTCTGCCTGCTCCTCCTCCCCAGCGCCCTCACCGGTCGGGAGGGAGATCTAAAACAAGAGTTCACTCTCTCTTTGTCACATATCCCACCGCTCAGAGTGGAGCCGAAGGAACACTCGGCCAAACCTACCAACCCCATTACTCCCCCCTCCCGGGAAAAATAATCCGCATTTTGGTGATCTTTCCCTGCACGATGTACCATACGATACATATAAGGCTGCAATGCCAAATACCACCGAGTTATTCGGGCATTGCTATCCTTCATGGTGCTTAACCATCTGAGTGGGGCGTGGTCCGTGACTAGATCAAATGAATGTCCCAGTAGGTAATATCTGAGGGAGTGAGTCGCCCATTTAATGGCTAAACACTCTTTCTCCACAACCGAGTAGTTGCGCTCCCAAGGAAGCATTTTTCTACTAATGTAATGGGGTGCTCCACCCCGTTAACCCTCTGGGACAAGACCGCCCCCAAACCAACCTCTGACGCGTCGGTATGGAGGAGGAATCTCCTGCTAAAATCTGGTAATATTAGCGCAGGAGCCTGGCACAGTTTTTGCTTGATGGTCTCAAACGCCCCCTGACACTCTTCTGACCACTTGACTAAATTTGGCGCACACTTCTTAGTGAGGTCTACCAGGGAATTGACCACGGTGGCATACTCGGGGATAAAGCGGCGGTAATAACCAGCCAATCCCAGTAGTGACCTCACCTGGGACTTGGTTTTGGGGACCGCCGCATCCACCAAAGCCTGGACTTTGGTGGCCACGGGTTTCACCCGTCCGTTTCCCATGATAAATCCTAGGTACTGGGTTTCTAATTTAGCAAACGCACATTTCCTCAGGTTGGCTGTCAGCCGGGCAGCCCTTAGAGACTGAAGGACGGCTGTAAGTCGATTTACATGCTCTCTCCAGGTGGAGCTATATATAACCACATCGTCAATATACGCTGCTGCATACTCACGATGGGGATGTAACACCTCGTCCATCAGTCTCTGAAAGGCGGCGGGCGCACCATGTAACCCAAATGGCATGGTTTTAAAATGGAACAGCCCATCCGGAGTTGAAAATGCCGTCTTTTCACATGAATCGCGGGTCAAAGGGATCTGCCAATATCCCTTCGTCAGGTCCAGAGTTGAGATAAACCTGGCCGTCCCCAGTCGGTCGAGGAGTTCGTCGATCCGAGACATGGGGTAGGCGTCGAACTTGGCGATAGCATTGACCTTTCGAAAGTCGACACAGAAGCGATTAGTGCCGTCCTTCTTGGCCACGATAACAATGGGACTGCACCACTTGCTTCTGGATGGCTCAATGACCCCAAGTTCAAGCATCGCCCTCACCTCGTTCTGGACGCCACTCCGCCGGCTTTCTGGGATCCGGTAGGGCCTCTCCCGAACAGTGACCCCTGGCGGAGTAATAACAGCATATTTGGTAAGGTTAGTCTTGCCGGGCACATCAGAAAACACATCCCCAAATTTCCCGATCAACACACGCAATTCTACCTGCTGATCCGGAAGTAACTGTTCCCCCATTGAAATCTGGCTGGGGCTAGGGGCCTCTATGCAGGGTCCTAAGTCATCCTCCAGCTCGCCTGGGGCTATGAATAAGACCTCCCTTGCCTTCCAGGGCTTTAATAAGTTGACATGGTAAATTTCTGTTTTATTTCGGCGATCGGGCTGTTTAATTTCATAATTTACTAGTCCTACTGCCCGTATCACTTCGTATGGCCCCTGCCATTTAGCACACAGTTTTGACTCCAATGACGGAAGAAGCAGCATTACTTTATCTCCTGGCCGAAAGGTTTGAATTCGCGCATTAGTATTGTAATGCTGCTGTTGCCGATGTTGAGCCGATCTAAGATTGTCTTGAGCCAATCGACCAATTAAATCAAGGCGATCCCGTAGTAGGAGCACATGCTGCACTACATTTTTAGAGGCGCTTTTGTGTTCTTCCCAACCCTCTCTCAACAGGTCGAGGATTCCCCGTGGCTGCCGGCCATACAACAGCTCAAAGGGGGAAATTCCTGTTGAGCTCTGAGGCACCTCTCTCACTGCGAAGAGAAGGTAAGGAAGAAGAGTCGCCCAATGTTTCTGCTCCTGACTCACAAACCGTCTCAACATTTGCTTCAATGTTTGGTTAAAACGTTCCACCAATCCATCCGTTTGGGGATGATAAACAGACGTCCTGATGGGACGTATTTTTAGGATTTTGTACACTTGCTGTAGCATTTTTGACAAAAAGTTCGTTCCGTGATCAGTTAATATTTCTTTGGGAATCCCTACTCTAGCCATAATCTGACTCAATTCTTTCGCAATTGCAGTGGCACTAGTGGACCGCAACGGAACTGCTTCCGGGTACCGCGTTGCATAATCCACCATCACTAATATGTGCGTGTACCCGGAATCAGAAGGCAGCACTGGCCCAACTATGTCCATTGCAACGCGTTCGAAGGGAGTGGAGATAATAGGCAGTGGGACCAAAGGGGCGGGGCGCACTCGACCCGGTGCTACTCTCTGGCATTCCGGGCAGGTAGCTACATATTTCGCCACTTCGGTGTAGAGTCCTGCCCAATAAAATCGAGCCAGTATTCGGTCCCTCGTCTTGTCAACACCAAGGTGTCCTGCAAAGGGAACGTCATGCGCCAGCCTCATGACCTCTGGTCGACAAGACGGGGGAACCATCAACTGTTTGACAGGCTGTCCTGTGCCCGGGGCTAGGTTTACCCTATATAGTAAGTGCCCCTCTACAACAAAATGAGGATATACCAGCGTCCCGATGCCGTCAACATCCTTACCCTCAATAGACCGAACCTGTTCCCAAGCGTGCACCAGTGTGGGGTCGTTCTTCTGCTCCCACACTAGGTCCGCTTGAGGCCCACACGTCCGGGATATTGACAGGGGCTGGAGCAGTCTCTACCCTCGTGGGTCCAGTAACCTCGCCGCCCGGTCACACTGTGTTCCCACCCCTTCGATTGGCGTTTGGGACCATCAGAACCTTCCCCCGCCAGACCCCAACCGTGTCGGATCAATGCGCCTTCCCACTTTTCCCTCGGTCTCTCCTTGTGTGTTTTCCTAGGACGAAAAAGTGGAGAAAACAGTTCTGCATGGAAAGAAAAAATTGTGCCAATTACTTCCTTTCCCCGGGGGTCTGCCGTGTCTACACGTGTGGTCGAGGCTGCCGATACTTTTACTAAATCCTTATATTGTGGCCAGTCTCGACCCAGAATAATCGGGTGTGGTAACTTTTCGGCCACCCCCACTACCAGGTGGCGCTTTATCGGACCTACCGATAAATATACTTTTAGGGTGGGGTATGTCGCCGTGTCTCCATGGATACAGGAGATCGCCACCTGTCCTTGTGGCTGCCACGACACACCGCCGAGGAGAGCTGTCCGAATCAAAGTTTGCTCACACCGGTGTCCACTAACGCGTGGGTTTTCACCTTCCCCAGCATAACATCAACCATACACGGGCCCTCCCGACCATTTCCCCATTTCTTACCTGTCTCCGATGCCAGGTGACACGCAGCCACGCCGCACTCCATGGCTGCCGGGCAGTACCTGGCGATGTGTCCCGGCTGCTGGCACCTAAAACAGACCGGTGGGGCAGAGGGCAAGGGCGGTACATATTTGTCCCGCTGTTGGTATGACAGCGGGGCGGGGGAAACCATTCTACCCCAGCTGGGGGCCAACCTCTGCCGCCATGGTAAGGGGGCCGGATGGCCCAATGGGGTCGGTGATCTGGCAGGTCTTGGTCCGGGGGGGTTCGATGGTGGTTTGGCAACGGAGGGAGAGGGGTAGTTCAGCAGGGTGGTGTGGGCGGACATGAGGGCGTCCTCAAAATTTTCGGCCAACGTCACGGCCTGATCCAGGGTAGTGGGGTTGTGCTGGCGAATCCAGGCTTGCGTTTCAGCCCCGACCACATGGCAGAACTGCTCCATAACAATGGCTTCCCCCATCTGGACCCCGGTTTTCTGGCTGGGGTTCAGCCATTGTGCCATGTGGTCGCACAACCGCTGCGCCACCACCCTGGGCCGGGTGTTCAGTGGCCGCCGGAACTCCCGGAACCTGACCCGGTGGGTCTCCCCCGTGATGTTAAGGCGGCGGAGGATAGCCTCTTTCACCAGGTCGTACTGGGCAGCATCGACGTCCGTCATGGCCCGGTACGCCGCTTGCGCTTCCCCAATTAAGCAGGGGCCCAGTTGGCTCGCCCAGTACTCCCGGGGCCACGCTGCGGTGGTGGCCAGCCGCTCAAACGCCACGAGATAGGCTTCTGGGTCATCCTCCGCCGTCATCTTCTGGGCCCGGGCCTTCGGGGCCACCATCACGGGCCCCGCTGACGCGGCCGACGACATCCCCATCCCAACCCTCTCGATGAAGGCTGTGTAGCGCTCCTCCCTCCTCCGTTCCTCGGCCTCCCTTCGGCTGTCCAAAGCCTCCAGGACCGCCGCCAACGTAGCTGGATCCATCCCTCTTCTGACACCACGTGTGACAGGGTGACCGATGGTGTGGTGTAAAATGACAGACTCCAGTCCAGTTTTACAATTAGGCGCCTGGTCTTTTTTATTTTCCTTTACCCCACGCAACCAAAACGCGCTCCAAACAAATAATAATTATAGACTGGATAAACAATAGGGAAGCCGGGATACACAACAATGTGTAACCCGACAAAATAACAAGAAACGGGGAGGTTGCAGTCCCAAAGTAAACCAACAACAAAAACAATAGTCTTTCTTCTTTGTGCATCCAAGCACGGGGAAAAACATGGGGTAATAAAACTCAGCACTTCGGGGTTGTCGCTCCTCCAGCGTATTCCCGGAGCGTCCCGTTAGTGCTCTAAAAAAAAGACAAAGAGTAAATGGGTTAACAGGACAGTCCGATCCACAAAACGTCCCGTCCTTTAATTCCCTTCCTCTGTTTCCCCATTCGTTAGTTTTTAGTTTCAGTTTCTCTCTCTCTCTCTCTCTCTCTCTCTCTCTCTCTCTCTCTCTCTCTCTCTCTCTCTCACACACGCACTGTACCTTGCCAGAAGGAACAGAACCCCGGGCCATGCCCCCTTTTGTACGCCCCGTCCCGTCCCCATTGGTCAGCGAGGGCAACTGCCGTCAACCAATGCGTGATTGCCACCTCGCTTCCCGACCGGTTCTGTGACGTTGCGCACCGCGGCTCTGCCTGCTCCTCCTCCCCAGCGTCCTCACCGGTCGGGAGGGAGATCTAAAACAAGAGTTCACTCTCTCTTTGTCACATAGGCGTACAACAGTGTTCTGCTGTGTACTGACTACTGCGTCTGAGACCACAGTTGGAGTCTGCCCGGTTCTGGGTATCAGAGGTTGCTATCAGAGGTTGTCTGACTGAGGAGATCCATGTGCAGCGGGATCACCCAGGGGTGGCCTTGCAGCAGCTAGCAGAGGTTCGAAAACCAGATTCTCCCGGGCCATCTGGGGGCCACCAGGAGGACTGTCGCCTCATCTCTCCTGACCTTCTTGAGGAAGGCAGGGAGCAGCGGTATAGACGGGAAAGTGTACAAAAGCGCTTTCGGCCATTCGTGTGCTAGGGCGTCGATGCCTAGTGGACCTCCGCAGCTCCGGAGGGAGAACTACACGGGGCAATGGGTCGTCTCTGCCATGGCAAAGAGATTCACCTGGGCCTCCCCAAAGCATTCCCAAATGTGCTGCACCACCTGAGGGTGCAATCGCCATTCTGACAGGCGAGGACCCTCCCTTGTGAGGAGGTCCACCGCCCAGTTCACCATTCCAGGGAGATGTAAAGCCCGGAGGGACAGGAAGTGCCTCTGTTCCCAGATCAGCAGCCGAAAGGCTATGAAGTGTAACCCTGGGGACCGAAGCCCTCCCTTGTGGTTCATGTACGCCACTACTGACATGTTGTGCTGGTTGCGGACATGCTGGTTGCGGAGCACAGGAAGGAAATGTTGCAGCACGAGGTGAACCGCTTTCAGTTCTAGTGCGTTTATGGGCAGGGATGTCCAGCGACCCGACCAGGATCCGCAGACTCTTCTGCCTGCACAGACCGCCCCCCAACCAGAGTTGGATGCATCTGTTGTCACCACTTGACGGTTGTAAATCACTCCCATCCTTACGCCTTCGCTCAGGTGAGGGGCTTGCCTCCACCAGCACAGGCGAGACACTGTCAGCCGATGGTATCTGTCATGCTTGGGGTGTAGCTGAAAGGCATTGAGCCACGCTTGAAGTGGGCGCATGTGAAGAAACCCCAGTTGGATGGCTGACGAAGCTGTGACTATCAGACACAGTAGTTTTTGGCACAACACTAATTGTACTGTGGACCCTGGTTGAAACAGGGCCAGACAGTTGCGAATGGCAGCTACTCTGTCATCCTACAGGTAGGCTCGCATCATAAGAGAATCCAGCCGGAGACCCAACTAGACCGTACTCTGCACCAGTATTAATTGCCGTTTTGCATCGTTGAGGGTGAGACCCAGCCTTGACAGATGCGCCGTCACAATCTCTGTGTGGGTCACTGCTCCTTCCTGGGACTGGGAACATATCAACCAGTCATCCAGGTAATTCATCACCCTGATCCCCTGCAGCCACAAGGGAGCTAGGATGGCATCCATGCACTTGATGGTCAGGGGTGGTAGGGGCTGAAGGAAGGAGCCACCTTCCCATGAGACTGTGATCGAAATCACATCATGGTCCTCCTCAGCATTGCTGAAATCCGGTTCTGTAACATCCGGGGCAACCACCTGTGTAGGCGGGGTTAGCTCCAGGGCCGGAGTTATCAGCTGAGCTGGGGCTAGGGTAAGGGCTTGAGCCTGCTGCCTGGCCAGGGCCTCCCAATGCCACGTATGGCTCAGCCGTGCTAGCAGGGGACTTTGTGCAGGACGTGCAAGCGTGGAATTTAACCATGCATGATATCTGCACAGGCCCAAGGGCGTTGTTTAAACACTGAAGGGTGTGGACCTGGGTATTGAAGCACTCAGGTACCAAGGGTGCAGAAGCAACGAGGACGCGCTGAGGGTTCTGAATTCTTGGATGGGATTTATAAAACACACACAATGGCATAAACACGCAATTAAGATGTGATTTGCAGGGGCAATGTCTCTGCTTTAGCCCTTGATGCATATGTAATTCTGTATATGCATATGTAATTCTGGGGTGTTTCTGAATGAAACCGCTATAATTGGGAGGGGATTTTACAAATTAGGCCTATTAAACATTCCATCTAATTTATTAAAACTGCCGGTAATTGTGGGCCTTGTATTTGCTTGATTATTTTAAGAACTCTGAAAAGCAGGTGTTATGTTTTCAATGACAAAGAAACATTTAATAACATTTTGCAAAGAGCTCATTTTTAACCCTTCTGATCAAGTCAGTTTGTAAATTACAGTTTATAATACCGGTACCGTATTGTTTTGCAAATTCCAATTTTCAATACGTGTTTCATAGCTTACATGACAAAAAAGAAAGTCTTAAATAGAGGTTATGGAATCCATGTAAAAAAGGGTTCTTATAAGCACCTGAAAAGGTCTCCTACAGTGGCAAAGCAAGGTTCTAACGAGAGCCTTTACTTCTAGAGTGTAGGCATTATTATAAGAACGGTGGAGAAGATTAAGAAAAGATGGAACGAGGCGCACGAAAGAAAAAAGTCTCATATACAATAATGGCTCATCCTCCACAGTTATTTTAGTAATGCCTACAGAATGTATGTTTTGTAATATGATGGCATTCTGGTATTTAACAATACTGTTTCAGGCAGTAATGTTAAATTCGAGTTGGAAAGAAAACGGTTAAAAAAATAAAAGGACAGAGGGACAGATGACGCAGTTAGTTTGTAGCTAGAGCAAGTACAGTTTTTCGACCATATATACCATACAGATATGCTTTAAAATCATACATAGAGTAAGAAATACAGACAAACATAAGAAATAGGAGAGTTGTAACTGCATAAGACTTTAAGAATATATAAGTCGTAGTTAAACTGAAAACTGTTCGTATGAAGCTGTATGAAGTTATTGTTGCTGAACTGTCCAGAAACTCACAACCAGTTACCATCCCCAGACGAATCTTACGGAAAGAATGAACAGGACTTTGAAAACCATGATGGCATCGTTTGTGGGCAACGACCACCAGAGATGGAACCAATGGCTGCCGGAACTTCGATTTGCCATTAACACTGCAAAACAGAAGACCACCGGTTTTTCTCCGGCTGAGTTGGCAGTAGGTCAGGTTCTTAAAAGTCCATTAGATTGCCTGATAGGTAAGCCTCCCACACCTTTTCATCCGCAGTACACTCTGTTGGAACGCCAGGTGAAACTGGCCAAGGAAGTTAGTCAGAGTGTTAATAAGGCAAAAGCACGTCAGGCTAAAAATTATAATTCTCGTAGGCGAGAAGAATTTTTTCAAGAAGGCAATTTGGTCTGGGTGTGGGCTCACCCTGCCTCTGATGCCTCAGCAGGGTTTTCATCTAAGTTAGCTCCGAAATGGAAAGGACCTGCTTCAGTTCTAAAGAAATTGGGTCCAGTTAACTACAGAATAAAGTGGGTAGAACAACCCAATAAGATAGATAATGTTAATGTAGTGAATCTAAAACCCTATTTTGGAAGTTTACCACCTGGTACCCCCAGTGGGGACTATGTGGCCATGCCCATATAGTGAAGTGATACAATAAACGTGTCACATGCCGTCCCGGTGAGAAATCAGTTAAATTAAGAGTGTCCTCCAAGAGAACCCCCTCCGTCTCTCCCGTAGCCATAATAAACACAAACCTATCTGAATATTTAAGCACTATATCTGCACTATCAATGGGGATAACCAGCTCCAATACAAACTACTGCACGCTATGAATTACAATTAAACAAGAATAAATCCCCGTACGGGCCACCAGTCTGTAACAGAACAGCTTTTAGCATTCACCAATTATAAGGGGTCCCAGATAAACACCCCAAATTACTGTCCTATATTCACAACTAATGAAATATTTTAACAGAAAAACTGTCTGCCAGCGTGGAACACACACTGATTCGAACTTTACAAATATGTTTAATGTACACCCCGAATGCAGTAACAGCATGAAGACATGAATAGGACCTGGTTAACCTCAATGAAATTAAACAATTAAGCACAACAACAATTGGTTTCAGAGTTTCTTTGTATTGGTACTTTAAGGCAGGTTAGTAACCATTAAAAAGTTTAACAGCCGTTCTCCGTAATTACTCTCAGCAGCACCTCTTTCAATTTAGCGTGTGATCACACTTGTACAACAAAAACAAAGGAAAAATATACACAGTAATACTAAACTAGACATTTAGGAGTAGCTAATAACATCCAGACGTTGCAAGTTGTAAAACATCAAAACAATGTCCTTTGTACCCAAGCGAAAAAGAAACCCTTGGTAAGCTCCTTAGGTAGAACGAACAATCCACAACAAAGTCTCGAATATAATAAAATGAAAACCAAAAAACCAAAAGAGTCCAGCAAACAAAAAACCAAAAAATAGTCCGATCAAAAAACACAATCCATCAGCGTTACTGAAGCCAGTAACCACAAATAAAAGAAAAAAACCAAGTGGATCTCACCCGATGTTGAACTTGAAATGATGAGCTGAATCACTGTATTTTAAACTCTGGTAGGTTCCGCCGCTGCATCACTCCAGAACAGAAAGAAAAAAACAGCTTCTGCATCCATTAGCCAGCCCATATGCTTCAGTGTAGCGTCATGATAGTATTTATTTAACAACAAAAAAAACACTGTGTACAAGAAACCTATCACAATAATCACACGCTCTTCCATTGAAAGCATCCCGACTAAAAAACTATTATAAACTCCCAAATGGCAACTATTTAAACACAGAACACCACGCCGAGCAGGAACCTCACATCTCACCGGAACAGCAGACCGATAAAGAAAGTGGCATCACTCAAACTCCCGCTCCCGACGAATAAATTATGCCCAAAAAAAAAGGCGTGACCAATAGAATAAGACGGCGTAATTACAGACCTTCCGCGTTCATTTTTTCCCCCTTCTTATATTAGAACAAATGAAAAAACATCAAATTTAATGCCTGACCAGGCTTTCTGTCATACAATTAAGTACGGCAGGTGACACGCTTATTGTATCACTTCACTATATGGGCATGGCCACATAGTCCCCACTGGGGTACCAGGTGGTAAACTTCCAAAATAGGGTTTTAGGTTCACTACATTAACATTATCTATCTTATTGGGTTGTTCTACCCACTTTATTCTGTAGTTAACTGGACCCAATTTCTTTAGAACTGAAGCAGGTCCTTTCCATTTCGGAGCTAACTTTGATGAAAACCCTGCTGAGGCATCAGAGGCAGGGTGAGCCCACACCCAGACCAAATTGCCTTCTTGAAAAAATTCTTCTCGCCACGAATTATAATTTTAGCCTGACGTGCTTTTGCCTTATTAACACACTGACTAACTTCCTTGGCCAGTTTCACCTGGCGTTCCAAGAGAGTGTACTGCGGATGAAAAGGTGTGGGAGGCTTACCTATCAGGCGATCTAATGGACTTTTAAGAACCCGACTTACTGCCAACTCAGCCGGAGAAAAAACGGTGGTCTCCTGTTTTGCAGTGTTAATGGCAAATCGAAGTTCCGGCAGCCACTGGTCCCATCTCTGGTGGTCGTTGCCCACAAACGATGCCATCATGGTTTTCAAAGTCCTGTTCATTCTTTCCGTAAGATTCGTCTGGGGATGGTAACTGGTTGTGAGTTTCTGGACGACCCCCCAGTTCTTACAGATGCCTGATAACATTGTGCTGGTAAACTGAGCTCCGCGGTCAGAAACCAGATACTTAGGAGTGCCCCAACGTGTAAAAATTTCCTGAGTAAGAATCCGGACTATCTTTGGGGTCTTGCTATCTCGCAAAGGAAACACTTCCACCCACTTAGTATAGTAGTCCACCACCACCAGGAGATACATATTCCCGTGCTTACTGCGGGGAAAAGGACCCATTAGATCAACTCCAAGCATTTCTCCGGCCTCCTCTACAGAGCTGGATTGCAAGAAACCTGTTGGTTTTTGATTGGAAAGCTTGTACATCTGGCACACTGTACATTCTTTCACATGGGTCCACACGTCTCTGCGCACAGTCGGCCACCAGGCCACCTCCAAAACGCGCAGAAGAGTCTTCATTGGCCCAAAATGCCCCCCCCCAACGGATTATCATGATAATACTGTAAGAAGGGATGTACCAATGAAGCGGGAATCACCAGTTGATATCTTTGACCTTCTCGTCCCATTGGGATTCTTCTGTACAGCAAGTCCCGTTCATTTATGATAATAATAATAATAATCTTTCATTGATTCGTTCTCAATACTTTAAACCCGCCCCAACTACTGAATGACAGCACATTCCTACATTTCTATTGTGGCTAAATGTACAAAATGCCTACACACAAAAACCCCAGAAGAATGTGCCCGTGACCATAGGGATTTCATTGTGGAAGACAGCAAAGGAACCCGATTCGATCTTCATGGGCTACACATGGGGGAGATATTCCTTCTTGAATGCCCCTTATGACTTGATCTTTTGACTGTGCGTCCGCAATCTCAGCCAGGGTTAAAGGTAGATCAGTATAAGAGGGCTTTACTCTCTTGCCTGAACACACCAACGCGATAGCCTCAGCCCCACCAGGAGATCTGGATAAGGCATCTGGAACCAGGTTCAGACTCCCTTTGCTGTACCGTACTTTGAAGGTGAATTGCTGTAACCTTAATGCCCATCTGGTTAAACGAGAGAAGTTTTGGGGCAGTTAAAAACCCAGGCCAAGGCTGCATGGTCGGTCACCACCTCGAATTCCACTCCTTCCAGGTAATGTCTCCACTTTTCTACAGCCCATATTACTACCAAACATTCTTTTTCTGAAGTGGAATAATTCACCTCAGCTTTGGCAAGAATACGCGATGCATAAGCAATCACGTGTTCTGCTTCAGCGTCCCCTTGGACCAGCACGGCCCCAAGCCCTACATTACTGCCATCAGTGTATATTCTAAATGGCATGGTGAGGTCTGGATGGGCAAGAACTGGTGAAGACTGTAAAACGGATTTCAGTTTATCCATGCTCTTTTGACACTCATCCGACCAATTCCATTCTATCCCCTTTTTCTTGAGATTATTAAGAGGTGCAGCAATGTCTGCAAATCGGGGAATAAATTTATGATACCACCATGCAAGTCCTAAAAACCTCTGTAGTTCCTTGAGGTTAGATGACACAGGGTAATCACGGACAGCCCATATCTTCTCCTGGTCGACGGATACCCCTTCCTTAGTCACCATGTGCCCCAAAAACTTCAAATCAGACTTAAAGAAATTACACTTATCCATGTTAAGGGTCAGGTTTGCTTTGTGAAAGGCGCAAAACACTGCCTCCAAATCCTTCGCATGTTGGTCTTTATTTGGCGAATAGATGATAATGTCATCTATGTAAACAAAACACACTTGTCCCTTTAAGCTTCCCAGAACTTGTTTCATTAACCGTTGAAATGTTGCTGCAGCATTCTTAAGTCCAAAGGGAATGACATTAAAGTGAAAGAGACCAAACGGAGTGGTGAAGGCTGTTTTAGATTTACTATCTTCACTCATTGATACTTGCCAGTATCCAGATCGTAGATCAAGGGAACTAAAAACGGAAGACCCCTTAAGAGACTCTAAAATATCGTGCACATGAGGCATGGGGTAAGCATCTATTTGAGTCTTTGCATTCAGTCCTCTAAAGTCAATACAGAACCTATAGGTGCCGTCACGCTTCTCCGTAAGCACTACCGGAGCTGCCCAGGCAGATGACGAAGGCTCAATGATCCTATCCTCCAACATTTTCTGAATGTGCTGATGAATGATGTTCTTTTTGCACAAGGAAGTCCTGTAAGCACGGGAACGTACTGGTAGTTCATCTCCAGGAGTAATGGTATGTTGTACAACAGCGGTTTTCCCCAAACCTCTAGAGCAGACTGCAGGCCACCTAGATACGAGTCTCTTGAGCTCAGGTATTATCAGCGGATCACCGACAGCAAAGTCCAACCTGGGTTCCACATCTAAACTAGACAGTGTCTCCTTGCCTTTCGTTCTAGAGTCCACCGCGGTCAAACCAGAAGAGCAAGTTATTGCCAAGTACAGATTAGCCAAAAGTAGATTCTTCTCCTTTGCTTCCTCCGACTCCCAGGCTGCTGCACATGCCTTCTCTTCTACAAATGGGTGATAAGAATACCCATCAGAATGTCTTACTCCATAGACTTGATTCCCAAAATTGATTTGGAGGGCCGTCTTAAACATAAAATCAAGTCCAAGAATTAATGTAAAAGCCAAATGAGCATTGTCCATAATAAAGGTATCGACTGACCACAGCTCTCCATGCAGATCGTACACCAACCTTACTTTGCCCAATGCACTGTGAGACTGCCCATCCGCTAACACAAACGACTGCTCTTGACAAGAATAAAGAAAATCTTGAGGCTTACAAATCTGTTGCCAAAGGCTACTCCTCATTAGCGTAAAAGTGCAGCCTGTGTCTAACAGAGCAGCTCCCTGAAACCCCCTCATCGACATCTGAATGGTGAGCAGGGTAGGCCTCTTATTACTGATGTTAGACTTTGGAACCCAGTGGTTCTGAACCACACTCACATCAGCGAGCACTTTCATTGAACTCTTGCCCTTTTTGCTTCTTTGCTCAACTTTGTTGTTGACCTTTACCCAATACTCCTTCTGGGCTGCCCAGTCTCGCTCTACCATGGCCCCCACCTGCACTAAAGCAGCTACTGTAGAAACCGAGCCACGTATAAAACTGGCAAGTTTAGGATTAATATTGCCTAATATCCTGTCAACTATTTCGATTTCACTCATATCCGGTCGCCATTTTAAACATAATGTACGATAAACATAAGCAAAATCACGAATGCACTCTCCGGGTTCCTGCACCCTATCACGCAGGCGTTTTTCTACTTCAGACAGATAATCAGTTGGAAGGAATGCCTCCACAAAAGCGGTTTTAAATTCCTCCCATGTATGAATCTTTTGCCTTTCAGCCATCCACCAACTCTTAGCTGGCCCCTTTAAAACAGATGACAAAGTTGCTATGATTTCTGGCTCTGTCATAGCCACCACAGCCAAAAAATCCTGACAGGAATCAATAAAATTCAAAACATCAGAACTACTCTCCCCCTCACCATAGACTGGAAAGGTGATTTTTATAGGAGGTTTGTAAGATCCCAGTGGATGCCTTGTAATTCCTGTCCTGATAGAAAGACGAGGCTGTCCTTCCAAGGGTATACTAGACATGACGGGCAGTTCTTCACCTGACGGTCTAGGAATGGAGGTCAACCTGGGAGTACTTGCCAACCTGCTAAACACCTTCATTTTATCCTGCCATGCCGCCTCCTGGCGCTGAAAACACTTGACCACCGAATCCTCCAGCTGAGAGACAGACAAGTCAACTGAAAGCATTACCCTATCAAAACGCTGGTCTATGTAAGTTCTTAAAAGTTCTTCCCGATTAATACTGCTTTCTTGTGCACACTTCAATGCTTCTTCCAATTTAGCTACTCTGTTAACCAAATCAAAATGATCTTGGTTTATAACTTCATCCAGCCCCACCAAATCATCCTTGCCTGGGGACGGGCTGCTTATGTAAAGATCGCTTAAACGAGCTGCAATTTCAGCAACAGGTTCCCTACGTGTCACATGCCGTCCCGGTGAGAAATCAGTTAAATTAAGAGTGTCCTCCAAGAGAACCCCCTCAGTCTCTCCCGTAGCCATAATAAACACAAACCTATCTGAATATTTAAGCACTATATCTGCACTATCAATGGGGATAACCAGCTCCAATACAAACTACTGCACGCTATGAATTACAATTAAACAAGAATAAATCCCCGTACGGGCCACCAGTCTGTAACAGAACAGCTTTTAGCATTCACCAATTATAAGGGGTCCCAGATAAACACCCCAAATTACTGTCCTATATTCACAACTAATGAAATATCTTAACAGAAAAACTGTCTGCCAGTGTGGAACACACACTGATTCGAACTTTACAAATATGTTTAATGTACACCCCGAATGCAGTAACAGCATGAAGACATGAATAGGACCTGGTTAACCTCAATGAAATTAAACAATTAAGCACAACAACAATTGGTTTCAGAGTTTCTTTGTATTGGTACTTTAAGGCAGGTTAGTAACCATTAAAAAGTTTAACAGCCGTTCTCCGTAATTACTCTCAGCGGCACCTCTTTCAATTTAGCGTGTGATCACACTTGTACAACAAAAACAAAGGAAAAATATACACAGTAATACTAAACTAAATACTAAACTTTAGGAGTAGCTAATAACATCCAGACGTTGCAAGTTGTAAAACATCAAAACAATGTCCTTTGTACCCAAGCGAAAAAGAAACCCTTGGTAAGCTCCTTAGGTAGAACGAATAATCCACAACAAAGTCTCGAATATAATAAAATGAAAACCAAAAAACCAAAAGAGTCCAGCAAACAAAAAAACAAAAAATAGTCCGATCAAAAAACACAATCCATCAGCATTACTGAAGCCGGTAACCACAAATAAAAGAAAAAAACCAAGTGGATCTCACCCGATGTTGAAATTGAAATGATGAGCTGAATCACTGTATTTTAAACTCTGGTAGGTTCCGCCGCTGCATCACTCCAGAACAGAAAGAAAAAAACAGCTTCTGCATCCATTAGCCAGCCCATATGCTTCAGTGTAGCGTCATGATAGTATTTATTTAACAACAAAAAAAACACTGTGTACAAGAAACCTATCACAATAATCACACGCTCTTCCATTGAAAGCATCCCGACTAAAAAACTATTATAAACTCCCACATGGCAACTATTTAAACACAGAACACCACGCCGAGCAGGAACCTCACATCTCACCGGAACAGCACACCGGTAAAGAAAGTGGCGTCTCTCAAATTCCCGCTCCCGACGAATAAATATGCCCCCAAAAAAAGGCGTGACCAATAGAACAAGACGGCGTAATTACAGACCTTCCGCCGTTCATTTTTTCCCCCTTCTTATATTAGAACAAATGAAAAAACATCAAATTTAATGCCTGGCCAGGCAGGTGACACGCTTATTGTATCACTTCTCTATATGGGCACGGCCACAGATTATCCACCCATTTGACTGCTATGGATGTAATAAATTAAACTTATTAGACTTAGTTGGGGGGATTAGTTACTTACAGGGCTAGCAGGGGGTGAGAGACATACTTTAGATCGCTTTTTGTTTATTTGTATAGTATTAAAAGTATATTATATTCCTAGATGAATCTTTTGTAATACAACTGGAATGCAATGTTGCCCCCCAATTTCTGTAATACTCAATAGTACAATAGGTCTCAAAGAAAAGAAAGAAGTTATTTACAAACCGCTAACCAAGATCATGCAACAGTCTCTTGACACAGGGGTTGTACCAACAGACAGAATTGCTAACGTAATACCGAGCCACAAAAAGGGAGACAAAACCGAACCAGGTAACTACAGACCAATAAGCCTGACTTCTATTATATGTAAACTTATGGAAACTATAATAAGATCCAAAATGGAAAATTACCTATATGGTAACAGTATCCTGGGAGACAGTCAGCATGGTTTTAGGAAAGGGAGATCGTGTCTAACTAACCTACTTGACTTTTTTGAGGATGCAACATCGACAATGGATAATTGCAAAGCATATATACGACATGGTTTATTTAGTTTTAGGAAAGCTTTTGAAAAAGTCCTACATAAAAGATTAATTCTCAAACTGAATGCAGTAGGGATTCAAGGAAATGCATGCACATGGATTAGGGAGTGGTTAACATGTAGAAAACAGAAAGTACTGATTAGAGGAGAAACCTCAAAATGGAGTGAGGTAACCAGTGGTGTACCACAGGGATCAGTATTGGACCGCTGCTCTTCCTAATCTACATTAATGGCTTAGATTCTGATATAGTAAGCAAACTTGTTAAATTTGCAGATGACACAAAAATAGGAGGAGTGGCAAAAACTGTTGCAGCAGCAAAGGTCATGCAAAATGATCTAGACAGCATTCAGAACTGGGCAGACACGTGGCAAATGACATTTAATAGAGAATAGTGTAAAGTATTGCACGCAGGCAATAAAAAATGTGCATTATAAATATCATATGGGAGATAGTGAATTTGAAGAAGGAATCTATGAAAAAGACCTAGGAGTTGATATTGACTCAGAAATGTCTTCATCTGCGGGGAAGCTATAAAAAAGGCCAACAAGATGCACCCTGGGATCCTTCAAGAAGCTACTTGATGAGATTCTGGGATCAATAAGCTACTAACAACCAAACGAGCAAGATGGACTGAATGGCCTCCTCTCATTTGTAAACTTTCTTATGTTCTTATGTTCTTGTTAATTAGGCTCCAGCCACAGGTGTATATAAAGGGAAATCATGGGTGTTGATGTTGGTGATAAGGTTAGTGTTAGTGTTTTGATGTGTGCTGTGCTGTACTGTGCTATATTGTATGTACAGTCGTTTTTGTGTAACCCTTTTAATTTGGCCCTTGTGTCTTTGTTTGTTAGTGTGTTTTGTTTGTTTTTATCTGAGTCTCCCTCCTGATGGAAGCCTTGCCAGTGACGCTACCCTTTCACAAGGAGATTTTTAAAGTGGCCAGAAAAAAAAAGTAATCCATCGTAACGGTAAGTCAAATGAAAAAAAAAAACTTGACAGAAAGTTAAAATGAAGCCAGCATGTTGTTGATATGCATGGATGGCGGGAGTCATTTTCATCGGCATTTCTACTGATTGGAAACACCTTTCAGTGTGTGCCAGATAAACTACTATTCCCAGAAGACACTGCACACCCATATGCCTATTGAGCATCAGTAAAGTGAGATTTATTTTCAATGTTTCATATTGTAGTGTTTCAGCAAGGAGGCAGAAAACAGGAAAGACACACTGGTTTCTTTTTAAAATCCTTTCTTTATTTATCGTCACTACTGGACACTCTCTCAGCACCCATACCAGAGTCCACAGCTCTGTTACAGTGACACAGGATTCGCTTCACTGGACACTCTCTCAGCACCCATACCAGAGTCCACAGCTCTGTCAGCTTCACTGGACACTCTCTCAGCACCCATACCAGAGTCCACAGCTCTGTCAGCTTCACAGGATTCACTTCACTGGACACTCTCTCAGCACCCATACCAGAGTCCACAGCTCTGTCAGCTTCACAGGATTCGCTTCACTGGACACTCTCTCAACACCCATACCAGAGTCCACAGCTCTGCCAGCTTCACAGGATTCACTTCACTGGACACTCTCTCAGCACCCATACCAGAGTCCACAGCTCCGTCAGCTTCACAGGAGTCGCTTCACTGGACACTCTCTCAACACCCATACCAGAGTCCACAGCTCTGTCAGCTTCACTGGACACTCTCTCAGCACCCATACCAGAGTCCACAGCTCTGCCAGCTTCACAGGATTCACTTCACTGGACACTCTCTCAGCACCCATACCAGAGTCCACAGCTCCGTCAGCTTCACAGGAGTCGCTTCACTGGACACTCTCTCAGCACCCATACCAGAGTCCACAGCTCTGTCAGCTTCACAGGATTCACTTCACTGGACACTCTCTCAACACCCATACCAGAGTCCACAGCTCTGTCAGCTTCACTGGACACTCTCTCAGCACCCATACCAGAGTCCACAGCTCTGTCAGCTTCACAGGATTCGCTTCACTGGACACTCTCTCAGTACCCATACCAGAGTCCACAGCTCTGTCAGCTTCACAGGATTCACTTCACTGGACACTCTCTCAACACCCATACCAGAGTCCACAGCTCTGTCAGCTTCACAGGATTCACTTCACTGGACACTCTCTCAGCACCCATACCAGAGTCCACAGCTCTGTCAGCTTCACAGGATTCGCTTCACTGGACACTCTCTCAGTACCCATACCAGAGTCCACAGCTCTGTCAGCTTCACAGGATTTGCTTCACTGGACACTCTCTCAGCACCCATACCAGAGTCCACAGCTCTGTCAGCTTCACAGGATTCGCTTCACTGGACACAGACCACATGCAGCATGACTGACACAGACAGACAGAGGACCAATCACAGGGGAGACACAGACCATGCAACACAAGACTGACACAGACAGACAGGACTAATCACAGGTAACAGACAGAACATGCCCACATGCAGGCCAGGATCACACAGGCAAAGCGGATGGGAACACAATTACAGTACATGAATTACAGCACAACAACGGGAATTACAGCACAACAACGGGAATTACAGCACAACATCGGGAATTACAGCAGAACAACGGGAATTACAGCACAACAACGGGAATTACAGCACAACAACGGGAATTACAGCAGAACAACGGGAATTACAGCACAACAACGGGAATTACAGCACAACAACGGGAATTACAGCACAACAACGGGAATTACAGCAGAACAACAGGAATTACAGCAGAACAACGGGAATTACAGCAGAACAACAGGAATTACAGCAGAACAACAGGAATTACAGCACAACACAAATGCACAGATCATTACAATATTATGAGACCGCTTCCTTTCTCTTTGAACAGATCTAGTTGTTAGTGTTTGTTGGAAGTTGTATTTATATAATTTTAGTCGTTCCCCAGCAGTGTTTGTTTGTTTTCCCCAGCGCTGGCAAATTCTTTCACTTTCTTTTCGCATGTACTGTATGTCAGCATTTTGTTTGTCATTTATTTAAGTTTAGCAAATTAAGGATGTGCTTTGTTTGTGTCTGCCTTTCTCCTGCCATAAGAACTTTGTTTAGGAAATATTTTATGCACTTACTGTAAACCATACTGTATTCAAATATCAATCTAAATGTACTGCCCTGTAACACCTGTAAGTTGCCTTTAATAATAATAATAAGAAGAAGAAGAAGAAGAAGAAGAAGAAGAAGAAGAAGAAGAAGAAGAAGAAGAATATGAAAAGTGTTGTCAGTCAGAATACAATAATAAGATTCTTCTGCTGCTGGGAGCTAAGCCATGTTTACTCTCCGGTTGGAAAGGAAATAGAAAGACAAACAGCATCAAATAATGGAATGCCAATCCGAAAGAGAGCTCAAAGGTCACATTCACAGAGAGCTGAGTGGGTGCCCAGGAATGCATGGTAATGTGAATTATATTTGCATAACATACCAGAGGCTGGATCTCTGGTCTAATTTTAGAATTACTGTAATAAAAGCTCTCAGGCAGAAGAAACAGCAGGCAGGCTGACCATGCCCCCCAGCAGGGGGTAAACATAGTGGCTTCGGGCACAGTCTCCTGGAAAGGGGTTTCAAAACCCAATTGTTCTCTTACCAACGTGTTTTTTGTTTCTAATTCTTACCTTGTATCTGTTTTTCATCACATCATTGAAACTGGTTTTTAAATTGTTTAAGCTCAGTAAAGTTCATAGTAACCACAAGCCGAGCTGCTGAAGACCATTTCAAAGCCTTAGCTCAGTCTCCCACAAGGGCTTTTTGCGCCTTCAGTTCTACTTTTAAGGTCGTCGTCTCTAGCTCTGTCTGTCTGGGTGTGACAGCTTGACTGACGCACCTTTTCATTTGAAGGAATGTTTCTTATCATCCTGCAGGTTGTACTGGAGAGGTCCATCCATGCACTCCATCACACGTTTTCACCTATCTTGATATCCGCTTATCCAACAATCATGACACTATGAGGACGTTTCTGAGAAGACGTTTTTGAGGGTGTATTAGGGTTGTGTGTGAGTGAATGGACTTGCGTTGTTTTTGAGGGTGTATTAGGGTTGTGTGTGAGTGAATGGACTTGCGTTGTTTTTGAGGGTGTATTAGGGTTGTGTGTGAGTGAATAGACTTGCTTTGTTTTTGAGGGTGTATTAGGGTTGTGTGTGAGTGAATGGACTTGCGTTGTTTTTGAGGGTGTATTAGGGTTGTGTGTGAGTGAATAGACTTGCTTTGTTTTTGAGGGTGTATTAGGGTTGTGTGTGAGTGAATGGACTTGCTTTGTTTTTGAGGGTGTATTAGGGTTGTGTGTGAGTGAATGGACTCACTCACTCACTAACTCATATTCTTCCAGATCATCGATCATTCTCTCTTCCCTTTAAGAACCGCCTCCCCGCAGTTACACCTATCCATTCATTCAGCAGAAGCATTCAATTCTCCGGTAGCAAACAATTATGCAATAACTTCTTTGTGTGTTCATTTCCTTTTCTCATTTAGAATTCCTGTCGCCCCGCGTGGCTCTGCCTCGGAGGTCTGGCCGCGCCGATCTCCCAAAGCGTAGGCATTCCTTGTTAGTCGGGGTGACTTCTGTCTTCTTAAATGTATCCGCTATCCTTCTCTTCATTTTCCTCTTGTGGAAGTAAATGCTTGCTTCACAGCTTTGGAGGCCGATTGGTTTGGTCTCACCTCTGTGAGGGCGGCTCTCCGCGAGCCAAGGGGAAAGCATGTCATCTTCCTAAAGTCACAAGCACAGAATTCCTATTTGAAGTCCCAGGGCTTACTCCTCGCAGCCTTGCTCCTGTCCCGTGCACTGTGCATGAATTCATTAAAATGTTTTTTAAAAGGTTTGAGTTAAAGCTAAGGTTTCTAACAGCTTTCACTAAGCAGGTGTTTATAAAGCATTATTATTATTATTATTATTATTATTATTATTATTATTATTATTATTATTAATGAGTCATTTAACAGACAGTTTTATCCAAAGCGATTTACGGAGACTAGGAGGTGAACTGTGCATCAACAACTGCTTCTGCAGTGTCACTAAAACAGGACCTCGGTTTTACTTCTCATCTATTTGTGGTGTTTCCAAGGTAACTCTTGGAATCAAGATGATTCTACTACATGATACTTTCTGGTGAAATTCTTTAAATGCAGTTAATAAATACATAAATATCACAGACCCTGATAGGGGCTTGAGTGTGTAGGAGCCTTAAGAAAGCCGCTGAAGATGAGGGTGGATGGAAAGTACTGTTTTAAATGTGATAATGTTGCAGGGCCAGAGCGCCAACAAAAAAACAAACTAAATAAATTGTTGAAGTGTTGGCATGCCGCATGGTCAGTGGCAGTTCATTAGTAAAAATATGCAGTCACACCAGTGTCTCTGACCCCAGCACAGAGTCTCCAGCCTTGCTGTAGTGACCAAGACCAGCTCTTCCATTGGTCTCTGGTCCAGTGTTATCAGGCGGCTTCAAGGCAATGAGAATGGAACAATTAAGTAATGCTGCTTAATCATAAGATATATGTTTAGTAACTGGCTGCTCCAAAATCTTCCATGTGTAGAGAACATTATGTGATTTATCAGTGAAGTCTCATAGCAACAATAGGCAGTACCAAGTGCATCATACTGTTTGATTGCAATACCAGATTGCTACAGTTTTTGTGGTTCGAATGAAGGCTTGTGTAAATCGTTCCTGCAATGCAGGGAATGTGCATCCAGATGTGTACATGAGTCCACTCACACTGCTTACTATGAATTGTTTTTGGATTAGCTGAGAGAACTATTCACACGGAAGACGCTCCCCAAGCATCTTTATCTGCAAAACGTCTTTCATTTCTTCCTGCAATCATTGCAATCTGTAAATACCAAGCTGTTTTTTAAAGGTCAAAAGATAAAGCTGTGTGTTACTGAACAAGGAAACACCTAAATATTTCCCCAATGATGCCTCTTTTAGGAGATGACTTAACATATTTACAATAAAGAGACCTATTTTTAACTTGCTGGTGTGGATTGCTGTCCTCTATTACAATGCAGAACCAGGAAATCATTTACTGGATTGGTTGGTGTATACATATATATAAACACATTAGCAGTATCTTCAGAAGCAAGGGGGCCCCTGTTGTAATGACTCAGTTACTATTAAAACACTTGTATTCATCTCCCAAGGCTGCACCAGAATGAATGGCTTATTAGCCATTTTACCGTACTTTTTATCTATTCACCACAAGCCATGAACAGAAAAAACAACGTGTCAGGGTTTAAAGCCATGTACACGTTTATGTCAGTATGTGCAACGTAATCATGTCACCCATGATTTAAGCTAAAAATAGTAAGATATTTAAAAACAAACTCATTTCGACACACTATAAACAAAGTTTGCTTGTGCGTATCGTCAGTGCTGCTAACTTGAGGGAAATGCTCGACTATTATTATTATTATTATTTATTTCTTAGCAGACGCCCTTATCCAGGGCGACTTACAATCATAAGCAAATACATTTCAAGTATCACAGTACAAGTAATAATACAATTAAGAGCAAGATAAATACAATGACTTTGGTTCAAGCAAATACAAGTGTGACAAAATACGATTCAAAAATAGAGCAGATAACAGTGTCAGTGATAGTTACATCAGGATATGATTAAATACAAAATACTACAGATTAAACACTTGGCAGATTACAGTACTCTGAAGTACAGGATTAAATGCAGTAAAATAGGGGGCAGATAAAAGCAAGTAAAGCGCATTTAAGGAAGGGTGATAAGTGTCCCAGGGGAAGAACAGAGGAGTTCTACAGGTGCTTTCTGAAGAGGTGAGTCTTGAGGAGCCGCCAGAATGTGGTCAGGGACTGGGCAGTCCTGAAATCTGTAGGAAGGTCATTCCACCACTGCGGGGCGAGGGTGGAGAAGGAGCGGGCTCTGGAGGCAGGGGAGCGTAGAGGAGGTAGAGCCAGTCTTCTAGTGCAGGCGGAGCGGAGAGGTCGAGTGGGGGTGTAGGGAGAGATGAGGGTCTGGAGGTAGCTGGGTGCAGTCTGCTCAAGGCATCTGTAGGCTAGTACAAGAGTCTTGAACTGTACAAGAGTCTTGAACTACATCTACAAGGGAGATTTGCTGTACCGGAATCCTAACCTCGGTATTATTGACTTGTGTCTGCTTTTGACTGTACCTGTCACAGGAGCGTCAGGGGAGAGAAGCTTTTCATGCTTGAACATGAAATTAATAAAAAAAAACAATTAACTTTCTACAATGCAGCAGCCACATTTCACTGGACTGAATTATTCAGATAGAATTGAAAACTGGATTATTAGTCCTATATCATGATAAACAAGTCAGACCATTTCCATTCAGGTGTGATGTTCATTTGGCAGCAAGCTACGTTTGTTCAGGTGGAGGCTTGTATACAGGTGCTGGCAAGAAAAATACATGGCGAGGTTGTTTAATATTAGAAAATGAATAAATGCCACCACATCAGTATGCAATTGTAACACAATACAAAAACAAACAATACAGTGTTCTCAGCTGCTGAATGTAAATGTGTAGTTTCTGGATTTTCTAAACATGTATTGGTAATAAACTAAACGTAGGAGGCAGCAATGTGCAAATGTATACCATGTACACTGCTGTTCAAAATTCTGAGACACATTCAGGAGTTACAATAGATATCAATGTAATGAGCAGCAACAATTTACTCAAAGCCTCCGCTAGTGTTTTCCACTATTATAACAACTTTGACTGTTATTAAGAACATAAGAACATAAGAAAGTTTACAAACGAGAGGAGGCCATTCGGCCCATCTTGCTCGTTTGGTTGTTAGTAGCTTATTGCTTTCCTCAATGGACAGAGAGAGACCCTTTTCATCCTAAACACCAGTTTCAACCACAGGGGTCAGGCTTCGCTCCACTGTAATAAATTGGCATCTCAGCCCATTGAATTGAATGGAGAGGCGAGTGCTGGACGCGCACCGTAAGCCTCTGTAGTCGAGACGGTCTTTTGCTGGTTATTATTAACTCATCAGCTGCCAGGAGGGGATCCATTACTTGGTGTCGTACCTTCAGGTGTGTTTTAAAGATAAGAATATTTATTATAAATGATGAACTTTACAATGATAATGGGGTCTATAACGATAACAGGGTATATTCAATTTATACAACAGTGCCAGTACAGAATGAGGATGCTGCAGTGTACATGCAGAGCCTCAGTCTTCAGTACAGAATGAGGATGCTGCAGTGTACAGACAGAGCCTCAGTCTTCAGTACAGAATGAGGATGCTGCAGTGTACAGACAGAGCCTCAGTCTTCAGTACAGAATGAGGATGCTGCAGTGTACAGACAGAGCCTCAGTCTTCAGTACAGAATGTGCGCTGCCTCTTGCTGTTGAGTCTTAGTGCTCTTGGAATTTTACAGCTACAGCGATGGCTCTGAATCTGATTGGCTGAGACCAATGGGTCCAACTGCCTTTGTAAGAAAGCTCTTATACAGACAAGGGAAAAGGTAGATAATGTTCTGTTTTAGTTTAAGATACAATTGATTCTATTGTCCCCTTATCACCATAATCTCTGAACATTTAATGAGTTGTTGTTGAACTATTTTTATGAAGTGCAATAAGGAAACAGATTTTATTCTAGTATTGTTCTTCGTAACCACATGAGAGTTGAGAAACCTCCATGATGTTTGAACAAAGAAATGTGTTATTAAGGAGGTCAGTTTGTTTTGAATTTAGTACAGTACCACCACCATTGCTGTTAGCTGGGTTCAGGGGTGGGCTAGTGGAGAGAGCAGATAATCTCACTGAATCTTACTGCTTTGCACACGTGCAGAGGATCATCACTTGTATTACAGACCTTAAAGTGGAAGCCCCTTTCTTTACTACAACTGTATAATCCACTCACTCTGGCTTGATGAAATTCCTGAGAAGTATGTTCACCCTAATGTAATTATTGAAAGCTAGTTGAAAGCAGTGGCATGGTGCCTGTAGAGGAGGCTAGTAATACAATAGCACAGTATAGATTGGTCTGTGTGGAACTTCAGCATTGAAGACCCAGGCTTTCCAGTTTGCTAATCAGAATGAGCTGCTGTTACAATTCCTGCTCACTGGGCTGGACCTCAATACACGCCATGACTGTTCCTGAGGGTTACCCAGGTGTAATTCCAGGGGTCAATTCCAGGGCCCCTTATGTTTGCATGTACTTATGTTTATAAGCAGGTTTCTAGCTATATATTTGTGACATTCTAACACAAGTTATCATAATCTGGGCATATCTGTAGAGCCTGGCCAACAGTCTTTAAATACCTACATGTGTAGACAACTAGGTACAGAAATCAACCAATCCCTGAGAGTATTTGTGACAATTCCTGTACATCTTCTCTTGTGTATAGATGTCATTCTGTGCACAGAACATCAGCAGAGTTCTAGAGTTACTGTTATAGCAGTTCCTGGAACACAATCTTCATTTATGTGGGATTCAAAAGTTTTGTTTCACAACTGCTGCTGCGTACAATAGGACATCGGTTTTACGTCTCATCTGCTTGTTCTTATATCTTCCACATTAGCCACATTCTCACTGGTCTCCCTTTCGTAGTGATGAAGATCCTTTGCTTGTTTATTTGCTGGCGTATATTAAGGTGTAATCATGTTGTGTGTGTGTGTGTAGAGTGTCTCTTATTAAAACAGAACTCATTTCACACAGTTTGAGCAGCTCAGCTTCAATTCACGGTCCTCTCGCCCAAACTGCAGGAGACGACACCTCTTCAATAATAAGAGCTAGCCTTTTCACAAATAGCTCTGATTTTGTATTCTTTGCCGTGACAGGGGATATGTGTGTAACAAAATTGTTAAATGTTTACTATGATATGTGCTTCTTCCTAAACTGACCTACAGTGACAGAGACGTACATAGCAAATTGAAATGCATGTCAGGGGAGCTCTGAACCTAACCATAGCAAATTGAAATGCATGTCAGGGGAGCTCTGATCTAACCATAGCAAATTGAAATGCATGTCAGGGGAGCTCTGAACTAACCATAGCACATTGAAATGCATGTCAGGGGAGCTCTGAACTAACCATAGCAAATTGAAATGCATGTCAGGGGAGCTCTGAACCTAACCATAGCAAATTGAAATGCATGTCAGGGGAGCTCTGAACTAACCATAGCACATTGAAATGCATGTCAGGGGAGCTCTGAACTAACCATAGCAAATTGAAATGCATGTCAGGGGAGCTCTGAACTAACCATAGCAAAATTGAAATGCATGTCAGGGGGAGTTCTGAACTAACCATAGCAAATTGAAATGCATGTCAGGGGAACTCTGAACCTAACCATAGCAAATTGAAATGCATGACAGGGGAGCTCTGAACTAACCATAGCAAATTGAAATGCATGTCAGGGGAGCTCTGAACTAACCATAGCAAATTGAAATGCATGTCAGGGGAGCTCTGAACCTAACCATAGCAAATTGAAATGCATGTCAGGGGGAGTTCTGAAATAACCATAGCAAATTGAAATGCATGTCAGGGGAGCTTTGAATTAACCATAGCAAATTGAAATGCATGTCAGGGGAGCTCTGAACTAACCATAGCAAATTGAAATGCATGTCAGGTGACCTCTGAACTAACCATAGCAAATTGAAATGCATGTCAGGTGAGCTCTGAACTAACCATAGCAAATTGAAATGCATGTCAGGGGAGCTCTGAACTAACCATAGCAAATTGAAATGCATGTCAGGGGAGCTCTGAACTAATCATAGCACATTGAAATGCATGTCAGGGGAGCTCTGAACTAACCATAGCAAATTGAAATGCATGTCAGGGGAGCTCTGAACCTAACCATAGCAAATTGAAATGCATGTCAGGGGAGCTCTGAACTAACCATAGCAAATTGAAATGCATGTCAGGGGAGCTCTGAACTAACCATAGCAAATTGAAATGCATGTCAGGGGAGCTCTGAACTAACCATAGAAAAATTGAAATGCATGTCAGGGGGAGTTCTGAACTAACCATAGCAAATTGAAATGCATGTCAGGGAAACTCTGAACCTAACCATAGCAAATTGAAATGCATGTCAGGGGAGCTCTGAACTAACCATAGCAAATTGAAATGCATGTCAGGGGAGCTTTGAATTAACCATAGCAAATTGAAATGCATGTCAGGGGAGCTCTGAACTAACCATAGCAAATTGAAATGCATGTCAGGGGAGCTCTGAACTAACCATAGCAAATTGAAATGCATGTCAGGGGAGCTTTGAATTAACCATAGCAAATTGAAATGCATGTCAGGGGAGCTCTGAACTAACCATAGCAAAATTGAAATGCATGTCAGGGGGAGTTCTGAACTAACCATAGCAAATTGAAATGCATGTCAGGGGAGCTCTGAACTAACCATAGCAAATTGAAATGCATGTCAGGGGAGCTCTGAACTAACCATAGCAAATTGAAATGCATGTCAGGGGAGCTCTGAACTAACCATAGCAAATTGAAATGCATGTCAGGGGAGCTCTGAACTAACCATAGTAAATTGAAATGCATGTCAGGGGAGCTCTGAACTAACCATAGCAAATTGAAATGCATGTCAGGGGAGCACTGAACCTAACCATAGCAAATTGAAATGCATGTCAGGGGAGCTCTGAACTAACCATAGCAAATTGAAATGCATGTCAGGGGAGCTCTGAACTAACCATAGCAAATTGAAATGCATGTCAGGGGAGTTCTGAATTAACCGCCGCACCCCTCCGTTCTTGAGGCCGGTGGTGGTACTGGCATGACGTAACCATAGTGAAACTAGGACTTTTCCACCCCGACTGTGGCACATATTCTAGACAAGTCCGTGCAAGTGGCCGATCCCATTTCATCTAGAACACTATTGACAATTCCATTACTGTCCCATGCGTGTAAGTGTTTCACATAGCGATCCCAGATCCCAATCTCCTGCCAGACCCAGCTCACAGGCTGGCTTTGCTGTTCAGACTCTGCTCATGCTGGTGCCAGCTGATCTCAATGTAGATTGGGAAGAATGTCATGGTTTATTTAATGCTGTATTTTTAGATAAGATCGCTATGCAATTCTGTAATGTGTTTTTCAGCACGGGGGATTTTTTTGAGTGAAAGGTGTATGCAGCACAGATGGATGGCTCTTTGATAGAAACAGCTTAATTTATTTGAAGTCTTCCCACTGATGATTGGAATAAGAATGTAGAGAAGGGAGCCCAGCTAACAAGATTTAAGTTTTTTGCAGGTATCAGGATTTTAGACTGTCACTCACACCTGTGGTGGCTTTGACAGACTCACTGAGAGCAGAAACTGACCCAAGACTGTGACAGCTACTGGAAGCAGGCTTATCTTTGGGATACAAACTGAACATTTGTGAAACTGCAACAAATATTGTAATGACTGTAATGTATTTTAAAGAATATAAAGTCATCAGAAATATTAAACAAATGGTTAAAACACACTATTCAGAAAAAAATGTTATAATGTACTCTGTATTAGTCTATGAGAATATTGTAGGATTCCATATTTCTGTTTATTCTAGTATAACAGTAAAAAAATATTATTAGTGAATGTGTAAGGTCAGGCTGACCTGCTGAAAGTTCCAAACCTGTGACAGAAATACAGTGATTCTTGGTTGTAAATCTCCCTCCTGACCTGTGAGGACGCTAAGCAGCGAGAACAGAGTTCTTTGGATGGGCTGGTCTGACAGTTCTTTCCCAGGGTAGGGAAGTCGGCCAGTCTGGATGAAGACGAGACTCTGTTGCAAGAAAACATTGACCCGGAAGGGAAGCGACGTGCCAGCCACAGATTGGAGAGGCGGTTGCACTCGTTTACCAAGGGGTCATGTGTGACGGCATAAAAAGGGGATGAAGAATCACAATCTGTTCCTTCGCTTTGGTTAAAAACATAAATAACTGAGTAGGACGGAAAACGCCTGTGATTGCTGTTTGTGAGTGTTTGTTTGTTTTTGTAATAAGTATTGTTATTATAATTAGTAGACACTTAAATAGGTTCCGGAGCTGTCGTCGAGGGCCAGCAAAAACCCGGAACAACGCTGCATGGATTGTCACGAGATAACTGTATCACCCACCTGAAGCACTACAACGCACACCCAGGACTGGTGACCGGGATTCTATATTGTGGGAGAGACATCGTTTCTTATTATTTGGAACTGCAGCCCATGTTATTTTCCCTGTGCTTTACACATTGCTGTGTATTGCCAGGGACTTTTCTTTTGGTCACCAGACCTGGACCTTGAAAATAAAAGCTCAGTTTTTTCCCTTGGAATAACTCTCTGTCTGGTTCATTACGCACTGCATCACTCCTGCACCTGTACACAGTAAAGCCACTTTTCCACACTCCCTTATCAGGCAAAAGCATCTTTTTTAATTAGACTCAGAACCTCAAAACATTCTGATCCAGTGAGAACAGAACGGCAAACTCTATGGAGCACAGTTAATATGCCAGGAACAATTGAACTAAAATAGGCTTGTGGTTCTACTAGAGTACTATAGTAAAAAAGTAAATTTAAACTGTTATACAAATACATGAATTATTGTTGAAAGAACATATTACAGTTAAAAATGAGAGAAGTTCAGTACTAACTGACACTCGGAATATTGTAATAATTATACTATACTGTGTTGTAATAATTATACTATATTGTAATAATTATACTATACTGTACTATACAATTATACTGTGTTTTAAAAAATATAAAAGCAGCATAAATAATATTGTAGCAATTTATGAACAGGTTACAAGGATTTGAACTAAGAAAACTGAACAAGTGTTAATGTAGAAAAAAAGCTTGTCTATGTGCCTTTGTTATTCAAGTGCACATGCTCTCTTGGAAGCTGGTCAGACTCAAAAATAGGGCCTCCCCTATTTTTAAATTAATAAAGACTATCGCGCGCAGAAGCCTGTGTTAACCTTGGCAGAAGCAGGCATCTGGTTTAATTAGCCATATAGCAAAAGAAAAAAGTAACCCTTTCCAGACAGAACGATGTTTAAAACTGAAAAGGCGATGTGTGACAGGGATGGCTTTAGTGGTGACGTCAGACCAGAATGCAGGAACAAAAATCAAACGAAAAGGATTTAAAGGAAAGGATTTAACAGAAACACCGCTCACAGAGCAAAATAAAGTCTTAAACAAAATCATGAACACAAAATACACAGGTCAGGCTGGGCAGATTGCTTTCACTGATCCTATGTTTATTTGTCTTTCTTATCATTTTCTCCTCGCTCGCTCTCTCTCTCTCCTTCACTCCTCAAAACACCCACCCAGAGCGCAGAAAGCTGTAGACTTTTATACAGGTGACCATCTCCCGATTAGCAATAATTAATCAATGAATTCACTCGGGAGATGGTCACCTTCTGCACAAGGTTTCTGTGTGGATGGGGCTTCCCATCCACGCTGCCAAATCCAAAACAAACTACGGCTTTCGCCGTCAAATATACTGTATATACATACAATAAATCATAATACAAAATACAAACACAAAATAATAAACTGCACAGGGGTGGAGGGGTTCCCCGTTCTAAATGAAATAAACCATCATGTGCAGGGCTCCTCGCCCTGTTACACTATATTATACCTATTAGATTTTATTGCAACTAAGCACAGAGGTTTTAAAAAGTAATTTGATCTAATGAAATAAGCTTTCTGAAGAGAAATAATATGTTTGAACTAAATAGAAGCAGTATATTTGAACTAACAAGTGTTTTTGCCTGTTTGGGGCTTTAGTAATAACAACATAAGTCTTAATAATGCTATTAAATTTCTCAATATTAACAAGCCTATAGTATAATGGATTCTCAGTCATGTATCTTATTTTGACTAAGTAGTAAGACTTGATCTACAAGTAGTCCTTGAGTTAAAAGCAGATTTAGCAGACGCAGATCTGAGGGGAATGGCCTCTGGATAATGTGTAGAGTAATCCAGAATGACCAATAGGTTTGTGTATGCTGCCGCACTCTGCTCTAGCGGTCCAACTATATCCATTCCAATACGTTCAAATGGAGCTTCCATTAGGGGCAATGGGACGACTGGAGCTCGTGGGACGGCTCTAGGGCTAGCCTTCTTACATTCCCCACAGCGATCTCAAAAACGCCTGACGCCACCATCCAGCCCCAGCCAATAGAACCTTATCATGAGTCTAGCTTTGGTCTTGTCCCTTCCCAAATGACCAGACAGAGGAATAGCATGACCCAGCTGCAGCAAATCCTCCTTAAAGGGCTGAGGACTGAACAATTGGTGATGCACTTCCCCAGTCTGTGGTAATTTCTCAACATGGTACAACAGATCTCGATTAATTTCAAAGTGAGGGTACGCAGCAGCGCGTCTGGGCTCGACCACCCAACCATTAACCACAGCTGCTTGGTCAAAGAGCCTGCCCAGCACGTCGTCACGCCCTTGCTCGAGTCGGAAGTCACGGGAGCGAGCTAAAAAATCAGCTCCGATGGCTTCCAGCGCGGGGTCGGGTTGGTCTGGAGCGGAGGCAGCCGAGCCAGACCCCTCGCTGACTCCGCAGCCTCCCCCCCAGACTCTTCACCAATCGCCCCCACCTGAAACCTCTCGGACTCCCTCCATTGCCAGCCCTCATTCTTAGCGGCCCGGCATTCCTGTTTAGTTTTGCGGGGTCTAAATATACGGCAATACCATGTCGGGTCACGAAAAGGGAAGATATCTCCAATTACTTCCTCTTTCTTAGCCAATAGGGAAGACGGGGCCATCACAGTAGTCAACCAATCATTGAACTGCTCACAGTCCCGTCCCAGAACTACAGGCACCGGCAACCGAGGACACAAACCCAATTGCACTTGTGTCACCTGCTGGCCAATTTACAAATTCACATACATTTTGGGATAAGTGCGCACATCCCCATGAATACATTTTATATGCACCTGTCCCGTTATTTGCTTATGCCCCGGTGAGATTAAGCTCTCTTGTATCAGGGACTGACTACACCCTGAATCTAAGAGAGCCTGGGTTTGTGTATCATCCACAGACACAGGAATCACAAAACCCGTCTGCTGGAGTGACTGATGGAATGGAACAGTCTTACCTGGTCAGATGAGGTCACATCCCATAGCGGGGCAATCCCAGTCAATGTGGCTCACCTCCCAGCTTGTTCCACACATCGGTGAACTAGTTTCTCACCAAGAATCTCATCAAGCAGCTTCATGAAGGATCCCAGGGTGTCAGCTTCAACAACATAACTGGGGAGTTGGTTCCAGACCCTCACAATTCTCAAAAATCCTTAAAGAATTGCCTCCTATTTTCTGTTCTGAATGCCCCTTTATCTAATCTCCATTTGTGACTCCTGGTCCTTGTTTCTTTTTTTAGGTCAAAAAAGTCCCCTGGGTCGACATTGTCTAGACCTTTTAGGATTTTGAATGCTTGAATCAGATCGCTGCGTAGTCTTCTTTGTTCAGGACTGAATAGATTCAATTCTTTTAGCCTGTCTGCATACGACATGCCTTTTAAACCCGGGATAATTCTGGTTGATCTTCTTTGCACTCTTTCTAGAGCAGCAATATCCTTTTTGTAACGAGGTGACCAGAACTGAACACAATATTCTAGATGAGGTCTTACTAATGCATTGTAAAGTTTTAACATTACTTCCCTTGACTTAAATTCAACACTTCTCACAATATATCCGAGTATCTTGTTGGCCTTTTTTATAGCTTCCCCACATTGTCTAGATGAAGACATTTCTGAGTCAACATAAACTCCTAGGTCTTTTTCATAGTTCCCTTCTTCAATTTCAGTATCTCCCATATGATATTTATAATGCACATTTTTATTGCCTGCATGCAATCCTTTACACTTTTCTATGCTGGTCAGCTCGGGTCTCCGTCCTACGCTTCGCTATGCACTATACACTGGTGTGGCCAAGGTTCCCCTATCACTACACACGTCCCCTCGGGTATGTAACCATAGATTTTAATAAATAGTTTATTTAAGGCTGGCTGTCTTCCTCAGCCGTGCTTGCCTTCTCTTGCTCTCTGTGTTTGTTTACACTCTCCTCCTCAGCTAGCGTCACTGAGTTTCCCGGTCATGGCCATCCGAATGCACAACCAAGCGCCCAGTTCTTATGGGCGAACAACCCCAAGGCCCGCCTCTCAACCACTCAGAGAGAGGGAAAGCCAACACACCTTCCTCCCAACCTCTCTGTGTCATTGCCATGATTGACAGGCAGATCTTACGAGCTGCTGCCCCCTTCCTGCAGAACCAAACATGCGCCGGATAGTCAGCACAGATCTCCCCCCCCCCCCGTTACAAGTGCCTTTCATAGTGGACCACCATCACAAAACGCTTTACAAGATGCAGTAACAAGAAAATCCATAATACTTGAAATACAGAGAAATACATTATACCAAAATACACTAAAAAAAAGCATAATACATGAAATACATTGGAAAGTGCATAATACATGATAGCAGCAAAATACATGAAATCGTAGCAGCAACATAGCAGCTATTATTGAATCGTATTTTGTCACACTTGTACTTGCTTGAACCAAAGTCATTGTATTTATCTTGCTCTTAATTGCATTATTACTTGTACTGTGATACTTGAAATGTATTTGCTTACGATTGTAAGTCGCCCTGGATAAGGGCGTCTGCTAAGAAATAAATAATAATAAAAAAATAATAATAATATCAGGCATAAACAGCATGGAAAACAAGAGAGAATAGGTGGGTCTTGAGAGTTGATTTAAAGCGAGCGACGGTGGGAGCATCATGCACCAAAGCTGGAAGAGAGTTCCAGAGAGTCGGAGCCATGAAGCTAAACAAGTGTTCTCCAGGTGTGCTGTACTTTTGCTTGGGGATAACAAGCAGGCCAGAGTCGGAGGACCTCAGCTTGCGGGCAGGGACATAGCGGGTCAGCAGGTTGAGGAGGTACTCAGGACCTGTGTGATGAAGGGCATTGCAGGTGAGTAGAAGAGTTTTGAAAATAATCTTGAACTTTACAGGTAGCCAGTGCAGCTGGGCAAGACAGGGGGTGATGTGATCACTTTTTTTACATCTGGTAAGGATCCTGGCAGTGACCTTCTGAACTTGCTGCAGTTGGTTTATGGTGCGTGCCGGGAGACCACCATATAGAGAGTGCAGTAGTGGAGTCGAGAGAAGACATATGCATGACAAAGTATGTCCGCAACCGGGAGGGAAAGGTAGGGACAGACTTTGGAGATGTTTCGAAGATGGTAGACGGAAGATTTGACCACAGAGGAGATGTGGGAATCAAAGGAGAGGCTGCTTTAGCGGTTTGCATGTCTAGCCTAAGGGCTGGGTATGTGATAACCATACCTGTGTTACTGTGTTGAAGTATTAATGCTGTTAAACCTGTAAAGGCACTGGAAACGCCCAGATTGCCTATTAGCAGGGATCCAAAGTGACTTGCAACCACTAGATCCATTATTAAGCATTTAATAAACAGAAGGAGCACTATTACTGCTCTGATTCGTTAAAACTTCAAATTAAATGAGTCTGTGTGATTTTCTTGATTATTAAAAGTTATCTGGATACGTTGCAATCCCAGTGCATGAACAATCCACTTACAGGAGTTTAAAACATCTCTGTCCTCTTTAAACGTCTCCCCTGAGTTTAAGAGTGTGCTCAGAGCAATAAAACTTCAGTAAAAGCACTTCATTCTCTAATGCATTGGCACAGTGGTCCTTGCTTTCTTGGTTGAAATGAGAAAGCACATTCATTCTCTAATGCATTGGCACAGTGGTCCTTGCTTTCTTGGTTGAAATGAGAAAGCACATTCATTCTCTAATGCACTGGCACAGTGGTCCTTGCTTTCTTAGTTGCCACTGCAGTCACTGTCATGCCCCTAGTCTACCCTTTTCATGGCACAATAACAGGCAGCTTATCATGTGTGGTTAGGTTTCCTTACTTAACATTACCTTACAATCTTTCTACTTTATATACTTCCTAATACAGTCTCCCCAGCCTGCCTATAACAAAACATGTAATCTTGTAAAAAATCAAACAATAGGCAGAACAGATGAAATAAAACTGGAACACAGTGTATATGTATTGCTTTCCTTTTAAGAACAAGTTTAAATTGGCTGAAATGACACATGGTAGATACAGCTTTGTAAGGCTAAGCATATACTTAGCCCTGTCTTAACACTGCACTGAAATGGCACAGATATGTCTGTGTTCTGATTCAGGCTGTTGTCAGCTTGTTGTCAGGTTTTCTCATTCACAAACACACCTGGGTTCTCACGCTATATATTAGATCGCCCCCTAGTGTCTGACTCAGTGCACTACAAAGCCTGTTCAGATGTGTTCCTGTGCACGTGGACTGTCTCCAGAGACAGATTGAGATGTAAGATGTAGATTTTAATGAAGCAGGATTGCAACACAAGAGAACTCAGATCAAACAGCCTTAATTGCATAATATACAGGTAATAGGAACGGTACCTTGAATGAAAATATATGGAGTATTGAATACAGTTTAAATGGAGATTAATGCAGTTAAACATAGAGTATAGAGTGCAGTTTGAATGGAGATTAATGCAGTTAAGCATAGAGTATAGAGTGCAGTTTGAATGGAGATTAATGCAGTTAAGCATAGAGTATAGAGTGCAGTTTGAATGGAGATTAATGCAGTTAAGCATAGAGTATAGAGTGCAGTTTGAATGGAGATTAATGCAGTTACACACAAAAGACAACATTCCTCTGCCCAGGAGAGCAACCACCAAGAAAAGGAGTTAAAACCAATCCTCCCCCAGGACATCTGGAAGCTGCTAGAGACTAGAAAATGCTGGCAGATGTTGGTCAACGGCTTATTTTTCCACCTGAGATTGCCACCACAAACCTTCGACCAGATATTGTCTTGTGGTCTGGATCAGCACGCCTTGTTCACCTGGTAGAGTTAACAGTGCCATGGGAGGATGCTGTAGATGAGGCGTATGAGAGGAAGAAACTGCGGTATGCTCAACTAGCCACTGAAGCGGAACAGCGAGGATGGAGAGTCTGGGTTTACCCAGTGGAAGTGGGATATCGAGGATTTGTGGCACACTCTACAACCCGGTTTCTCAGAGATGTCGGATTCAATGGCCAAGAGTTGCGTCGCACAGTGAAGAACTTATCTGAAGCAGCAGAGAGGAGCAGCAACTGGCTGTGGTTGAGACGGAAAGATTCTGGCTGGGGATCTCAAACACAATAGAAAGAAAGAAAGGCTGATGTACAGGTAAGTAAGCTGGGCTGAGTTGAGTGGGGGACGGAGGGGGGTGATGCTGGGACGCCAGAATCACCGTCGAGCCCTCTTGCGGTGTCGTGGGCTAGTCGACGAAACACCGAGGATGGAAGGTGCCCACTTGAAGACCCCAGAGATGTACCCTACTTAGCTCAATCCAGACGGTTGTCATGCTGATGCGCTGGGGAGACCGCACTATGGTTGATCCCCGGAGCCAGCATCGCAGCCGTTGTGTGTGCTGATGCGCTAGGGAGGCAAAATAAGCTGATCCCTGGAGCCAGCATTACACTTCAGCCATCAACACCAGACAGAAGGATATCTACACCATCATATGGAAGGAAGCGCAAATGGATGGAGACACATATGGATCACATTAGTTTACTGTGAAGCTACGTCTTAGTTGGTGCTTATCTTGGCGAGAGCCAAGTTCAAATCAGCATGAAGTTTTAACATCTACTCTCATGTAATGGAAATCATGCAGTTTGAATGGAGATTAATGCAGTTAAGCATAGAGTATAGAGTGCATTTTGAATGGAGAGTAATGCAGTTAAGCATAGAGTATAGAGTGCAGTTTGAATGGAGATTAATGCAGTTAAGCATAGAGTATAGAGTGCAGTTTGAATGGAGATTAATGCAGTTAAGCATAGAGTATAGAGTGCAGTTTGAATGGAGATTAATGCAGTTAAGCATAGAGTATAGAGTGCAGTTTGAATGGAGATTAATGCAGTTAAACATAGAGTATAGAGTGCAGTTTGAATGGAGATTAATGCAGTTAAGCATAGAGTATAGAGTGCAGTTTGAATGGAGATTAATGCAGTTAAGCATAGAGTATAGAGTGCAGTTTGAATGGAGATTAATGCAGTTAAGCATAGAGTATAGAGTGCAGTTTGAATGGAGATTAATGCAGTTAAGCATAGAGTATAGAGTGCAGTTTGAATGGAGATTAATGCAGTTAAGCATAGAGTATAGAGTGCAGTTTGAATGGAGATTAATGCAGTTAAGCATAGAGTATAGAGTGCAGTTTGAATGGAGATTAATGCAGTTAAGCATAGAGTATAGAGTGCAGTTTGAATGGAGATGAATGCAGTTAAGCATAGAGTATAGAGTGCAGTTTGAATGGAGAGTAATGCAGTTAAGTTTGCTGTTTTTCGACGTTTATTTTTCAGGGGACAAAATGCTGTGAGAAATCAGTCACCTTTCAGAGTAACATGTGTTTTTGTATCATGAAACCTGTTAATTGTGCAATGTGTTTCAGGGGCTTTGCTACTTAATGCAATCATTTACAAAGCATTCTGAGCAGCTGACCAAACAAAGCTAAGGAAAATTATGTTGCTCTAAAAGTTAGTGACTTATTACAGTATTTTGTGATCCCCTGTAAACCAAATAACAAACCTAAATAGATCTGCCATGTATTGATGTGTGCTGGTGTTGGACTGCAGTCCCTGTGCAGTGTAATTCCAGCTAAGTGACATTACAGTTCTATAGCAATATACAGTTATAGTGCACAGTGACGGTAAATGGCTGGCTGGTCACGGGGTGTAATTTGAATGGATTTACAGTATTTAAACTAGAGCAGACTTCACATCCATCTGCTTAAGTCCAGTATGATGTCATATACAAAAGAGCTTCAGCAGAAACGTGGGAGTTTTTATAATGAATTGTGGGCAGCTTGTTAAAATATCTTTAACCTATTTCTGTTATCAAATTGCTGAGACAGTTGTATAAAAATTAACAAAACAATTGAGCATGTTTCCAAGCCACCTTGTTGAATAAACTCCATTGTTCCCTCTGAGGGTCACTGGGACATAAAAAGAGCTGATATAGAGAAATGAGGTCTGTTATAAACAAGGTGTGAATGTCAGATAAGCCAGCAGCCAGCTCTCAGCAATCCACTCTTCCTGCACTGTCATTTCAAACTGACAACTCCAGCACTGCGCAGTCATCCAGATTTATGGGAGTCTAGAATATCAACATTACTGTGATAAGTGTTTACGAGAGGACGGTGAATTGAGGGCAGGATACAGCAGACAACAGGTTTGTTGTTTATGTGCTGCAGTTATGGAAGAGATCAAGTGCATCACAGATGGCTGCCCACTCACGGAAATATCTCCAATGCCCACCTCCTGAAATGGGCATTCCTATTGTATATGTATAGAAATCTTCCTGTCAGAAAATCAAGCCTGATGGATTACATGTACAACGTTAGCTGTATAATTCCAAAGCTTCATGCTTTCTGCATGTGCTCCCAGCTGACAGCCGTTTCTCCACTGACTATGGAACATACGTACGTGCCTCTGTTGTAACTGGCTTGCACTGCCTGCTGTTCTGGGACCCCTTTGCGTGCAAAAGCTGCATGAACTACAACGTGTGTCTGCTGCTCAGTGTGATGCCAGTCCCCTTGCAGAAAGATAAGACCCATCTGAGTGTCTGGTTGCGATGAATGATTCCTTGGCTCAGCTGTGGGTGGAGGTGTGCAGTGCAGAGGGGCCTCGTCTGGCTTGTTCTGAGCTGCAGTTGTTGCAACAGTCGAGTTCATCACAACTGTCTGCCCACTCTCGGAAATAACTCTGCAGCCCGCCTCCGCAAAAACATTCCTTTGGTATATTTATACAAATCACAGCATCACAATGCCTTGGTTGTATTTACTGTGCACTTGGTGGAAAGGATATTAAGCTCTGTGGTCATAATATGGATCACAGCTCAACAGGTGGTCAGCAGCCCCTGTGTGGAAAGACAATACATGTTGCATAATGTATTTATGAACTTAATATACCGTATTGTACATCTTCTCATATACAAACAGAGCCCTTTCTTTTATAATTAGAAGGTGAGTTTGTATGAAACATATAATATAATTCACCATGTATGTCAAACTTTTAAATGAAGTCACAGGACAAATCCTGACATGAGTATTCTTTCTTTTTACTGTACAGGTACCATGAAGCAAGTGCATGCTGTGCTGCAGGAGTAGCTCATCTGCTTGTTCTTATATCTTCCACATTAGCCACATTCTCACTGGTCCCCCTTTCGTAGTGATGAAGATCCTTTGATTGTTATTTACTGGCGTGTATTACAGTGTAATCATGTCATCACGTGCATGTTTTTATGTCAAGGAGTCAAAAGCGTAAGAGTTATCTTATTTTATATGATCACGATGCCTGCAATAAAAACCGTACAACATTTTATTTTGAAGAAAAGTTAAACTGCACACATTTCATTACAGGTACTTTTTACTGTTTCCTGGCCAGTCCCTTTCTCCTAACACACATAGTCGTCAGCTTTGAAGCTACAGTTCAAATTCTTTCTTTAACATTTGTCACTTAGATTGTGTAAGTTACGATTGAAATAGATGTCAACAATGTTCCACGATTTCTATTGAAGGGATAACGAACACAGAAGGTCCATTATTACCAAGGAACCCATCAAAGCAGTCACACAAGTACCGCTGCACTGACTCACAGCAGTCACACAAGTACCGCTGCACTGACTCACAGCAGTCAAACAAGTACCGCTGCACTGACTCACAGCAGTTACACAAGTACCGCTGCACTGACTCACAGCAGTCAAACAAGTACCGCTGCACTGCCTCACAGCAGTCACACAAGTACCGCTGCACTGACTCACAGCAGTCACACAAGTACCGCTGCACTGACTCACAGCAGTTACACAAGTACCGCTGCACTGACTCACAGCAGTCAAACAAGTACCGCTGCACTGACTCACAGCAGTCACGCAAGTACCGCTGCACTGACTCACAGCAGTCACACAAGTACCGCTGCACTGACTCACAGCAGTCAAACAAGTACCGCTGCACTGACTCACAGCAGTCACACAAGTACCGCTGCACTGACTCACAGCAGTCACACAAGTACCGCTGCACTGACTCACAGCAGTCACACAAGTACCGCTGCACTGACTCACAGCAGTTACACAAGTACCGCTGCACTGACTCACAGCAGTCACACAAGTACTGCTGCACTGACTCACAGCAGTCACACAAGTACCGCTGCACTGACTCACAGCAGTCAAACAAGTACCGCTGCACTGACTCACAGCAGTCACGCAAGTACCGCTGCACTGACTCACAGCAGTCACACAAGTACCGCTGCACTGACTCACAGCAGTCACACAAGTACCGCTGCACTGACTCACAGCAGTCACACACGTACCGCTGCACTGACTCACAGAAGAAAGAGAATGCTGCTTTTTCTGTTCAATTGTGTGACATTAAAACCCAGCCTGCACTTCATTTTCATCAGGCAAAAAACAACAAGCTTCTGAACTCGACTCAACACACCTGAACACAGAAAATATGGAAAAGTTCAAAATAAAACAAGACAGGTCAAGATTTGAACAGGTACAAATCCTTCAATAGCATTCCTATTGGTTGCCCCTCTCTACTGTGCTCACACTGTGCCCATGTTGCTAGCTAGCAAGGAATCACAATGAATCACTTATGAAGCTCATAGCCACGTAAAGACAGCCACAGAGACCAATGATTCAGTCTCAGTATTGGAGACGCAGAACTCTGAACCATGACACTCTGAGCAATATCCATGCACCCTTTAGCACTGACTGCCTTTTATGGCCTTTGTTTGTTGGCATTGACCAGCATTGGCGGATACCTGGTAAGAAGATATCTAATAAGAAGATTACAACAACAGAAACACTGTCCAATGTTACACAGCAGTAAGACATTATTAAAGATGCTGCTGTGTTTCAGGCTAGCAGCCAGGGCAATAATGCATCTGATCTGGAGACCTGCCACCGCTTCATGGGAAGTGATAAAGACATTAGGCTTGTTTCAGATTAGAAGCACATTTAACTCCATACCAGGGGCGTAGCCACAGATGGGCCTGGGTGGGCAATGGCCCACCCATTTAGCACATACCCAGATCTGCGGCTATGTGAATGTCAAGTTTAAGTACAGGTACATTTTAAATTTTTTTTCTCAAACTGTGCACCCCGAAGGTGGGAGCTCAAGTTTAGGACAAAGGGGCTATAAAGAAAATGTCGCAGGCTTTAGCCAATCAAAGCTAAGTCTTTGTGATGCAATGTTTGGGTGGGATCTTCCTCTCACACAACGAATGTGCAATTGACACATCGAATTTGATTGACGGCTTGTGAGGCAGCTGGCACAGATTTATTTAAAATGTGCAGTTTTTTAAACTTGCAGACTAATTAGTAGTAGTCCGGCAGGCAACATGCCAAAACAAATGAGTCGATTTCATGTTTTAAAAAGACAACAGACAGATAATGAAGCCACAAAACCAACTCACCTGTCATCCTCTTCCTCCGAATCTGCTAATTATTCATTCATTTAAGAGAAAATGACTAAACTGACTGGATGAGTCGTTTGCTACTTCATCTTTGGGAAAGTCAACCAGGGAGCACTCTAATGAAGATTTGAGAGCAATGTGGAATTATATTTGAGATTGTCAGCTTTGTGAATTGAACAGCCGCTTTGAAAAATAACACATATGATGTGGCCTCATAAAAGCCTTGTCTGCATGTCTGCCAACATCGGACACATTCAGCAATAGAGGACGTCTATTACTGGCATGCACTTTGTTGTACAACGTTAATATGGATGAAGCTGAAGTTTTTAGTCTTCGTTGAACAAATAAAGCGCAAGTCTACTGTGGCAAAAAATAATCCAACACTAATTGAAGTTTGAGATGATTGCCACTTCATTATCTTTCCAAACATGTACGCACTTTAAAGGCTCTTCTCCACCGTGATCAGGATCAAGACAGCTGCGCGAGCCTCAACACTGACAAGTAACTTGAACATGCTGTCTCTCCTGTCGTTTGAAAGAGACCTGTGCGATTCTCTGGAGTATAACTCTATAATTGCAATACTCAGCAGCAATCCCTGACGCCTTATCCAGTAAGATGGAGCGGAGCTGAGTGGATACTAACTAGGCAATGGTTTGTCATTTACTAGCTTTCATTATATTTAATAATTGCTTACAGTGTAATATTGCTTTGTTCTCACTGGTGTGGTGAAGCTACATGTTTACTAGCTTTCATTATATTTAATAATTGCTTACAGTGTAATATTGCTTTGTTCTCACTGGTTTGGTGTTGCTGCATGTTTGGATTTTTAAAGTGCTTTCAAATGTATTCTGTTGTCTCTTCCAACATTTTAAATGGACTTACAGGGAAATATTTGATGTATTCAGAGTTTTAATGGATTTAAATAATTTTTGTAATGTAAACTATTTCCTGTGACAGACCTTTGGTCATTGCCCATCCACCCTAAGTTGGGGCCCATCCACATTTCCAAGCCTAGCTGCGCCCCTGCTCTATACACAGTGTGATAGAGATCGAATGATTCTTGTGTTAGATCTCCCTCCTGACCTGTGAGGGCGCTGTGTAAAGGGAACAGAGTACCCTGGACTGGTTGGCCTGACAATTCATTCCTAGGGTTCAGCGGAAGTCGGCCATCTAGAAAGGGGAGCTACGGTACCGTTGAAGTTTAACGGTGTGGCATCCGCAGATTGGAGGAATGGATGTGCTAGTTTACCAAGGGGTCATGGTTGACGGTATAAAAAGGGGATGTAGTGATCTGTTCCTTTGCTATGGTTAACGCTGAACCAAAAGGACCCATGTATTGTGATACCGTGAGTGTTTGTTTGTTTTGTCGTGTCTAACTACTGAGACTGTTTGTGATATATTAGACGGCTAAACACAATCCAGGAGCTGTTGCTTAAGGCCAGCATGAACCTGGACAACACCGCACCTTTGTTCACAATAAACTGTAATTACACCACGAGCACTAAATCACTCACTGTGGACTCGTGTTTGTGTTTTGAGTTGCGTGTGGGTGTTTACTAACGGGACTGTGTATTATTTTGGGACCAACCCGTGGATTATAAGCAGAGCAATACACGCTGCTGTATTGCCTGTTAGCATTGATATTGTTTACTGTATTTGGGTCATCAAACCATTGGATTTACAAATAATCCAACTCGGAACGCATGACTCACTGGAGCTTCCTCAGATCAGCAACAGCTTGTGAAGAATTCAAGGCAGGGTCTGCTTGCTTTTATAAAGGGACCTACACACTCTTTATAAAAGCACACTCTTTCAACATAGTCATAACAAATGCATTACTGTGATGTCCCTCCAGGATCTTTTACATGTGCATTAGATGCTATCCCTACTCCACTTTTTAAAGAAGTATTCTCCAAAATAAATACCATGGCATTAAATATTATGAATAGCTCCCTTTTATCAGGTAGTGTCCCTAACTCTTTCAAGACTGCAATAGTAAAACCACTGCTCAAGAAATCTACCTTAGATCACAATGTTCTTAATAACTAGAGGCCTCTTTCAAATCTTCCATTTCTGTCAAAAGTTTTAGAAAGACTAGTTGCTGAGCAACTTAACAAATTTCTTGCAGTTCATAATATGAGAAATTTTAGTCTGGTCATAGCACTGAGACAGCACTTATTAGAGTGGTTAATGATGTGTTGTTCTCTGACACGGGCACACCTTCAGTTTTTATTAGAGTGGTTAATGATGTGTTGTTCTCCTCTGACACGGGCACACCTTCAGTTTTTATTAGAGTGGTTAATGATGTGTTGTTCTCCTCTGACACGGGCACACCTTCGGTTCTTATTAGAGTGGTTAATGATGTGTTGTTTTCCTCTGACACGGGCACACCTTCAGTTTTTATTAGAGTGGTTAATGATGTGTTGTTCTCCTCTGACACTGGCACACCTTCGGTTCTTATTAGAGTGGTTAATGATGTGTTGTTCTCCTCGGACACGGGTACACCTTCGGTTCTTATACTGTTAGGTTGAAGTGCTGCGTTTGACACTGTGGATCATTCTGTTTTAATTGATCGCCTTGAAAATCTGGTAGGATTGTCAGGTTGTGTTCTGTCTTGGTTTCGATCCTATCTCTCGACAGGTTGCAATTTGTTCCTCCCAGTGCTAATGCTAATGCTTTTAAAGACTGCACTTGGAGTGAACTGCGCTGATGCAGTTGGTAGATAGTACATTAATAAATGAATGATCCATAAACCTTGACACAGTCAAGCAATACCAGCCAAGATTTTATAGACCAATGAAGGGCAAAGGTGCTACACTGTACATTGAAATCCCAAGCTCTCTCAGATAAGGTGAAGGAGATAAAGGCTTGATTGCTGTTGTTGTTGTTCTCAGATACTGATATTTTTGCATAAAAACGCTACATTATAAAAGTGTGTTTTTAATCTTGTTTTAAAAGCAGTGACACTTGGTGCTTCCCTTACACAGCTAGGCAGATCATTCCAGAGTTTTGCAGCCCTATAAGAACATAAGAACATAAGAAAGCTTACAAACTAGAGAAGGCCATTCGGCCCATCTTGCTCGTTTGGTTGTTAGTAGCTTATTGATCCCAGAATCTCATCAAGCAGCTTCTTGAAGGATCCAGGGTGTCAGCTTCAACAACATTACAGGGAGTTGGTTCCAGACCCTCACAATTCTCTGTGTAAAAAAGTGCCTCCTATTTTCTGTTCTGAATGCCCTTTTATCTAATCTCCATTTGTGACCCCTGGTCCTTGTGTCTTTTTTCAGGTCAAAAAAGTCCACTGGGTCAACATTGTCAATAACTTTTAGGATTTTGAACGCTTGAATCAGATCACCCAGGATCATTCTGGTTGCTCTTCTTTGCACTCTTTCTAGAGCAGCAATATCCTTTTTGTAATGAGGTGACCAGAACTGAACATAATATTCTACATGAGGTCTTACTAATGCATTGTAAAGTTTTAACATTACTTCCCTTGATTTAAATTCAACACTTCTCACTATATATCCGAGCATCTTGTTGGCCTTTTTTATTGCTTCCCCACATTGTGTAGATAAAGACGTTTCTGAGTCAACATAAACTCCTAAGTCATTTTCATAGATCCCTTCTTCAATTTCAGTATCTCCCATATGATATTTATAATGCACATTTTTTATTGCCTGCGTGCAATACTTTACACTATTCTCTATTAAATGTCATTTGCCACGTGTCTGCCCAGTTCTGAATGCTGTCTAGATCATTTTGCATGACCTTTGCTGCTGCAACAGTTTTTGCCACTCCTCCTATTTTTGTGTCATCTGCAAATTTAACAAGTTTGCTTACTATATCAGAATCTAAGCCATTAATGTAGATTAGGAAGAGCAGCGGTCCAATACTGATCCCTGTGGTACACCACTGGTTACCTCACTCCATTTTGAGGTTTCTCCTCTAATCAGTACTTTCTGTTTTCTACATGTTAACCACTCCCTAATCCATGTGCATGCATTTCCTTGGATCACTACTGCGTTCAGTTTGAGAATTAATCTTTTAGTAAACTTTAAATAAACTCTAAACTCTAAATAAACCATGTCATATGCTTAGCAATTATCCAGTCGATGTTGCATCCTAAAAAAAGTCAAGCAGGTTAGTTAGACACGATCTCCCTTTCCTAAAACCATGCTGAATGTCTCCCAGGATACTGTTACCATATAGGTAATTTTCCATTTTGGATCTTATTATAGTTTACATACAACATGAGACCATGTTGTGATCTGAGTTTGCCAATGGTTCTCTGACCTCTGTTTTAGTTATTCTGTCTTCGTTATTTGAAAAGACTAAGGGCCGGACCAAATCAAACCCTGATCGCTCTTGCGAAAGAGTGTTTATACGATAATATCGCTAGTTTCCATATCGCATTTTCTTTATCCCGAAATTAAAACTATCCATTTCCAATCCGCGAATGGGGCAGAGAGAGGTTTCGCAGGAGTAGGAGGGACCGTCGAAAGCAACATGAAAACAGCTGCTGACCAATCCCCAGCCGGGATCTGTGACATTTTGAAGGGGCGGAAACAAGGCGGTAACATGCGAAAAGGAAGGCGAAGACAGCCAGGGCAGAGAAAAAAAAAATCTGTGTTGTACTACTGTTTCATTTGAATATCAGTGAATGCTATTACATACAACTATAATACTAGTAATACAAAATAATAATAATAATAATAATAATAATAATAATAATAATAATAATAATAATCTGCTTTTATGTTTATTGTGTAAAATATTGAAAAACACGGACGCGAGTTTGAAACACGCACGCACGCACACACTTGGCAATTACCTCGTTTCCACGACGTCTGCAGCATCGTGCTGCATTGTTCTCTCACGGTTATGAAAGTGTGCTACATTGTTTTCATGATTTTTGTAAAAATCCATACCGTGCCCTGGCTTGTGTCAGCACCATGCAATGCCAGCATCCTCATACCTGACTGGCACAGTGCTGTCCAGAGCCCTGTTGTGCACAAGACTGTATAGTAGGCTATAACTGCACAAGAACAAAGATTAATAATAATAATAATAATAATAATAATAATAATAATAATAATAATAATAATAATAATGTCGATTAACAAACAAACTCGTGCGAGTATTATAAAATTAAAATGCTGATAAAAAATAAAATAAATACTTGGGGTGAATAGGACATCCAAAAACCAACGTCACACTGTAGCCGGGATCAGCACCGGTGCATATTATATACAATAAGAGGTCGAATGAAATGCTATCCAGTGCCGTGAAAAAAAACAAAAAAACGTTGATTGCAGATTGTTTTATTTTTTAAACGGACAGAGACGGGTAGTTGTATTATTATTATTATTATTATTATTATTATTATTATTTTTATTATTTCTTCTGTCGAAAACCCAAAGCAAATTTAAAAACTTCATCTTGATGCTTCTGAGATGACAGTCAGGCTGCCATTATAGGTATTACGTCATTTTGTTATCTACACGGATACGTTTCGAGGGGACCGCTTGGCATGCTGACGCTAAAAGTTAATATCTTTAAAGTGGTTAAAACATTCATACGTTCTTTATTAGTATTCTAGTTTGTTTACATTTGCTAGCCTCGAGTTTGATCAAAGTTCAATGTAATGGAGCACTGTGCCTTTAAGAAATGAATAATTTGAACAGAAGTAGGTGACGTCACAGATGACGTGCGAGTATGTCCTTGGACTTAAAAATAAAAATGTACTGTAGTCTAAAACGCTTTACCATTACTGAAAGAGACACTGCTCCACACAAAGCTCTCAGTGAGTAGAAAAAAGTTTGTTGTTTGTACGTCCATCCATCCATCCATCCATCATCATTAACCGCTTACTCCTTTACAGGGTCGCGGTGAGCCGGAGCCTAACCCGGCATACACAGGGTGCAAGGCGAGACTACACCCTGGACGGGACGCCAGTCCATCGCAGGGCACCACACACACACACTCACACAGAGGGAAATTTAGAATGACCAATCAACCTGGACAGCATGTCTTTGGACTGTGGGAGGAAACCGGAGGACCCGGAGAAAACCCAAGCGAACTGGTGCACAAAAAAAATAGTAAAGAAGAAAACGTGCGTGTTTCGTTTAAGGGTGCAACAAACACAACATGTCCTTGCTGTCCCCACATCTCCAGCCTCAGGGACAGTCCTTGCTGTCCCCTCCTCTCCAGCCTCAGGTACAGTCGTTGCTGTCCCCACCTCTCCAGCCTCAGGTACAGTCCTTGCTGTCCCCTCCTCTCCAGCCTCAGGGACAGTCCTTGCTGTCCCCACCTCTCCAGCCTCAGGTACAGTCCTTGCTGTCCCCACCTCTCCAGCCTCAGGTACAGTCCTTGCTGTCCCCTCCTCTCCAGCCTCAGGTACAGTCGTTGCTGTCCCCTCCTCTCCAGCATCAGGTACAGTCCTTGCTGTCCCCACCTCTCCAGCCTCAGGTACAGTCCTTGCTATCCCCTCCTCTCCAGCCTCAGGTACAGTCGTTGCTGTCCCCACCTCTCCAGCCTCAGGTACAGTCCTTGCTGTCCCCTCCTCTCCAGCCTCAGGGGCAGGGATTAACATTTTTCACATTTGATTTGGCTTCAATAAATCTGGCTTTTAAAAAAACTTTACATACTTGGTGTGTGTCTCTTTTTTTCTGTGCTATTTTGTGTCTCAAGTTGTGTTTTCACCACTACAGTATGTGGTAGATGTGGTTGTTTGATTTTCCAGGATACCTTCTGCAAAATGATGGAAATTCAATGGCAAAAACTTTGGTCTTGTAATTTATGACGTCACAGAAACCCTAGATGGAATTATTTTCCTGTAACTCACTGAATTCTATCTATTTTTCTCTCTCTCTGAATGGTACCATATCAGATATGACAGGATGATACATACTGTAAGGGAGTGGTCATGCATGGTGATTATAAGATCCTCTGTTGCATGCATAATACAATCAACCATTCTCAAATATATAGCTATATGACTATACAGACTGCCCTTCCTGGATTGTATCTATCTATATATTGTATCTGGCTCTTTCTTCAGTGAACTGTCATGCCCCCCACACTTAATGTATATTGAAAACAAGTTTATTTGTAACACATATCCTCTCCATAACTGTAATAAAGCTATCATCGAAATAGTTAATCACCCATGACTCAGATAAACAGACTAGGGTTTCCTTGTATCTTCAGATTCTGATACTATTAATAGCTAAAGAATATCCTAACCAAGTTCCATAGCCACTGGAAAAACCTGCTGACTTACTTAAGGGTGCCTCCACTATATCCCTGTAGTCTGGATTATGCAACCTGATTACCAGCGGGGACAGTGAGACTGGGAGACAGGGGCTTTGCAGGGACAGTGAGACTGGGAAACAGGGGCTTTGCAGGGACAGTGAGACTGGGAGACAATGACTGCAGGGACAGTGAGACTGGGAGACAGGGACTTTGCAGGGACAGTGAAACTGGGAGACAGGGGCTTTGCAGGGACAGTGAGACTGAGACTTTGCAGGGACAGTGAGACTGGGAGACAGGGACTTTGCAGGGACAGTGAGACTGGGAGACATGGACTGCAGGGACAGTGAGACTGGGAGACAAGGACTGCAGGGACAGTAAGACTGGGAGACAAGGACTGCAGGGACAGTGAGACAGGGGCTTTGCAGGGACAGTGAGACAGTGAGACAGGGGCTTTGTAGGGACAGTGAGACTGGGAGACAGGGACTTCAAGGACAGTGAGACTGGGAGACAAGGGCTTTGCAGGGACAGTGAGACTGGGAGACTTATAGACAAGCACTGCAGGGACAGTGAGACAGGGGCTTTGCAGGGACAGCGAGACTGAGAGACGGGCTTTGCAGGGACAGTGAGACTGAGAGACAGGGACTTTCTTGGGGATAGTGAGACTGGGAGACAGGGGCTTTGCGGGGACAGTGTGACTGGGAGACAGGGACTTTGCAGGGACAATGAGACTGGGAGACAGGGGCTTTGCAGGGATAGTGAGACCGGAAGATTTTACCAGGTCCTATACTGGAACTTTTACCAGGTCCTATACTGGGCACTGGTCAGTATGTTACACCATGGTAATCATGCTTATTGTATCACCAAATACAAATGTAAAAGGACATGTTATCAGTCTGCCCTGGAGAAACGCAGGTGTCTTAAACAGTTCACCCTCTGTGCTCTGCACCACACCTAGATCTGTATTCTCTTCCACTGTATCAACAGCCTGGGTTCATCTTTGCACAGTCAAGACCTTTGCTTGTGAAATGATCAGCATAATTGTTATCAAATTCTTTCTGATTCTAAATGAATAACATATTGTGGCAAAGTGGCTTGCAGTGCGCAGGTGTAGAGGTGATGCAGTGCTCAAACAACGACAACAAACAGTGTTCACGGTCCAAACAGTTTCTTTCATTTGTTTTCATGGTTTGTCACCATTAAATAATAATGCTGGCAACTACACAGCAATGTGTAATTGCACAGCCAAACAATACAGGGTTTCAGTCCTGAAATAAAAATACACAAAGGCAATGTGCAGGCATGGCTCTGAGTCCTTTCACGGTGCTCCTGTGCTGCTGGTGAATACACAGTTAAGTGTGACTGGTGCAGTGTTTGTAATCCGGGTTGGATGCTGGCTTAACAGCGACAGCTCCCGGTTTGCTTAGCCGTCTAATAATTACAAATAAACAGTTAATAACAAACACAAATACAAAGCACTCATGTTTACTTTCAGTTTCGCCCGTCCTTTACAGGTCTTTCCATAACCATAAAAAGGAACAGATCGCTGGCCACATCCCTGAAATACCCTCAGTCACGCCCCTTCGGTGGTGAGTCCAATCACATATCCTCCAATCCGTGACTGACACATCGCCTACCGCATTAAGGCGACGTCTTCTGGTAATTTGTCTCCACCCCCTTTCTGTATGACCGACTTCCAACTGACCCTGGAAAGAACTGTCAACCCATCCAGTCTGGGGCACACTGTTCCTGTTATACAGCGCCCTCACAGGCCAGGAGGGAGATTGTTGACTCGAATTCATTCGCTCTCTGTCACACATATCCATTAAAGTATTCTGAAATCTCTAATGGATTAATAATGACCTCATCGTTAGTTATGACATTGTCAATCCATTCTTTATTATTCTTTCCTTATATCTCCAAAGCCCTTTGCTATAGTTTTTTTGTTGGTGTTAGTAATATTCTTTACTGGTATTCAACATCCTGACCTTGTTTGAATCCTGTGTCAGTATCGATTGCTCCAGTGAGTGTTGCTGGTTGTTTGAATCCTGTGTCAGCATCGATTGCTCCAGTGAGTGTTGCTGGTTGTTTGAATCCTGTGTCAGTATCGATTGCTCCAGTGAGTGTTGCTGGTTGTTTGAATCCTGTGTCAGTATCGATTGCTCCAGTGAATGTTGCTGGTTGTTTGAATCCTGTGGCAGTATCGATTGCTCCAGTGAGTGTTGCTGGTTGTTTGAATCCTGTGTCAGTATCGATTGCTCCAGTGAGTGTTGCTGGTTGTTTGAATCCTGTGTCAGTATCGATTGCTCCAGTGAGTGTTAGGATTCAAACAACCAGTAACACTCACTGGAGCAATCGATACTGACACAGGATTCAAACAACCAGTGTGTCAGTATCGATTGCTCCAGTGAGTGTTGCTGGTTGTTTGAATCCTGTGTCAGTATCGATTGCTCCAGTGAGTGTTGCTGGTTGTTTGAATCCTGTGTCAGTATCGATTGCTCCAGTGAGTGTTGCTGGTTGTTTGAATCCTGTGGCAGTATCGATTGCTCCAGTGAGTGTTGTTGGTTGTTTGAATCCTGTGTCAGTATCGATTGCTCCAGTGAGTGTTGTTGGTTGTTTGAATCCTGTGTCAGTATCGATTGCTCCAGTGAGTGTTGCTGGTTGTTTGAATCCTGTGTCAGTATCGATTGCTCCAGTGAGTGTTGCTGGTTGTTTGAATCCTGTGGCAGTATCGATTGCTCCAGTGAGTGTTGCTGGTTGTTTGAATCCTGTGTCAGTATCGATTGCTCCAGCGAGTGTTGCTGGGTGCTGCTGGGTTTTTATCTTCCCAGTGAGTAACAGGCCAGGGTCATGCAATATCCATGGGAAGCACTTTCAGATACAAGCAGGTGCACTTTGTTCATCACAATCTAGCCCTTCAAACTTCACCGATAAGCTACTAGTAAAAGACGCTTCAATAGCAGTTTGTTTCAAACTCCACCTACAGTAAGTAAGCAGTGATTAGAGCATTAACGAGAATGTTTAGTAAAATAATTTCATTTCCAGTATTTCCTACCAAGCGGTAAACCACAGCATACCTTATAAAACATAAACATACAGTACTGTGCAAAAGTTTTAGGCAGGTGTGAAAAAATGCTGCAAAGTAAGAATGCTTTCAAAAATAGACATGTTAATAGATTATATTTATCAATTAACTAAATGCAAAGTGAGTGAACAGAAGAAAAATCTAAATCAAATCCATATTTGGTGTGACCATCCTTTGCCTTCAAAACAGCATCAAGCATCAATTCTTCTAGGTACACTTGCACACAGTTTTTGAAGGAACTCGGCAGGTAGGTTGGCCCAAACATCTTGGAGAACTAACCACAGTTCTTCTGTGGATTTAGGCAGCCTCAGTTGCTTCTCTCTCTTCATGTAATCCCAGACAGACTCGATGATGTTGAGATCAGGGCTCTGTGGGGCCATACCATCACTTCCAGGACTCCTTGTTCTTCTTTACGCTGAAGATAGTTCTTAATGACTTTCGCTGTATGTTTGGGGTCGTTGTCATGCTGCAGAATAAATTTGGGGCCAATCAGATGCCTCCCTGATGGTATTGCATGATGGATAAGTATCTGCCTGTACTTCTCAGCATTGAGGAGACCATTAATTCTGACCAAATTCCCAACTCCATTTGCAGAAATGCAGCCCCAAACTTGCAAGGAACCTCCACCATGCTTCACTGTTGCCTGCAGACACTCATTTGTGCACGCTCTCCAGCCCTTCGGCGAACAAACTGCCTTCTGCTACAGCCAAATATTTCAAATTTTGACTCATCAGTCCAGAGCACCTGCTGCCATTTTTCTGCACCCCAGTTCCTGTGTTTTCGTGCATAGTTGAGTCGCTGGCCTTGTTTCCATGTCGGGGTATGGCTTTTTGGCGCAAGTCTTCCATGAAGGCCACTTCTGACCAGACTTCTCCAGACAGTAGATGGGTGTACCAGGGTCCCACTGTTTTCTGCCAGTTCTGAGCTGATGGCACTGCTGGACATCCGATTGCGAAGGAAGTAAGCATGATGTGTCTTTCATCTGCTGCAGTAAGTTTCCTTGGCCGACCACTGCGCTCACGGTCCTCAACGTTGCCCGTTTCTTTGTGCTTCTTCAAAAGAGCTTGGACAGCACATCTGGAAACCCCTGTCTGCCTTGAAATTTCTGCCTGGGAGAGACCTTGCTGATGCAGTATAACTACCTTGTGTCTTGTTGCTGTGCTCAGTCTTGCCATGGTGTATGACTTTTGACCGTAAACTGTCTTCAGCAACCTCACCTTGTTAGCTGAGTTTGGCTGTTCCTCACCCAGTTTTATTCCTCCTACACAGCTGTTTCTGTTTCAGTTAATGATTGTGTTTCAACCTACATATTGAATTGATGATCATTAGCACCTGTTTGGTATAATTGTTTAATCATACACCTGACTATATGCCTACAAAATCCCTGACTTTGTGCAAGTGTACCTAGAAGAATTGATGCTGTTTTGAAGGCAAAGGGTTGTCACACCAAATATGGATTTGATTTAGATTTTTCTTCTGTTCACTCACTTTGCATTTAGTTAATTGATAAATATAATCTATTAACATGTCTATTTTTGAAAGCATTCTTACTTTACAGCATTTTCTCACACCTGCCTAAAACTTTTGCACAGTACTGTATATTAAACCGATGTGCTGTATGCTGCCATATACAATACAGCAGAACAACTTTAGACGCATGTAAACTGTCCAATCGTAATGCTTTAGACGCATGTAAACTGTCCAATCGTAATGCTTTAGACGCATGTAAACTGTCCAATCGTAATGCTTTAGACGCATGTAAACTGTCCAATCGCAATGCTTTAGACGCATGTAAACTGTCCAATCGCAATGCTTTAGACACATGTAAACTGTCCAATCGCAATGCTTTAGACGCATGTAAACTGTCCAATCGCAATGCTTTAGACACATGTAAACTGTCCATTCGCAATGCTTTAGACACATGTACTGTCCAATCGTAATGCTTTAGACGCATGTACTGTCCAATCGTAATGCTTTATTTGTTGTCTTGTTGTCACACTTCTATTCTTCTTATATATCACTCCTTGTGCAGTTGAAGTTTTATTTCTTGTGTATTTGCAGCTTAAAGAAGTCATTTAGATCTGGTGAAATTGAATTGGTTGTCATTTTGAGCTCCTCTATACAAGCCAGTGCTGAGTTGTGTATTCAGGGTGTATACCTTCCTGTCCAGGCTGAGCAATACTAAAGACCTGCACTGCACTCTATCTGTCTCACCTGTCCTGCTATGACTGTCTCCCACATCCCTGTTATTCTGTCCTCTCACTCCTGTCCTCTGTCCTTTCTCCACCGCTGCTCCCTAACCCTCCAACCTCATCCCCCTGCCTCTCCCCCTCCCACTCTCTCCCCTCCCGCACTCTCTCTGGTGCCCCCTGGAACTGTCACTTCTCTGCTAACAAAGCTGATTTCATCTCTGCCTTTGCCTCCCACCTCTCTCTCTCTCTGCAACCTGGCTCTCTCCTGATAACACTGCAACTCCTGCTGCCCTGTCCTCTCTCCATGTCCTGTCCCATACTCCATGTCTCACTGGACGGGGAGGTGGGACTGGTCTTTTCCTCTCTCCCCCCTTACTCTTTTCTGACCTCGCCTCACTCTCGGTTAACACGTTTGAATTTCATGCTGTCCAACTAAACTCTCCCTGTCAACTCCTGCTAATTGTACTGTACTGTCCCCCTGGACCTTTCACTCACTTTCTCGATGAACTCGACTATATCCTCTCCTCCCTCCCATCTACCCCAACTGTCCTGTTAGGTGATTTCAATATACATCTCTCCAACCCCACCCACTCTGTCGGATTCCTTCCTCTCCTTCACTCCTTCGACCTCTCTCTCTCCATCCCCTCCTACCCACAAAGCTGGCCATCAACTGGACCTCACCTTCTCCAGGGCCTGCTGCCCCTCCACCCTCTCTGTCACCCCCCTGGACCTCTCTGATCACTATTTCATCTCTTTTTCGCTGTCTCTCCCCACTCTCCCTACTCCACCTACCTCCACTGTCACCCCCCGCCATAACCTCCACTCTCTCTCCCCCTCTGTCCTTGCCTCCATCGCTCTCTCTCTCACCTCCCTCCTATCGACTCTCTATACACTCTGCTACCTCCACCCTCTTCTCCTCCCTCACCTCCCGACCAGCCCACCCCTTCCGTCCCCAACCCTGGCTCTCCTCTGTGCCCCGCTCAGCAAGAACCAAACTGCGCTCTGCTAAAAAGAAATGGAAGAGAACCAAACTCCCTGCTGCCCTAGACCTCTACCACTCCCTCCTCTCCTCCTTCTCCTCTACTCACTCCTCTGCTAAACACTCCTATTTTCAATCTATTATCCAATCCTCCACTAACAACCCCTGGAAACTATTCTCTACCTCCTCCTCCCTCCTCAACCCTCTCCCCTCCTCTATCTCCTCTGATGACTTTGCCTGTTTCTTCTCCTCTAAAATCCCTGCATATTCTTTAACACCTCTCCCTCTGACCCCACCATCCCCTCCTGTATCTCTACCTGTCTGTCTGCTGTCTCCTTCTGGATGCACTCGCATCACCTCAAACTCAACCTCTCTAAATCTGACCTCCTTTTCTTCCCCTCCTCATCTTCCCTCTCCTCTGATCTCTCTATCTCCATTCCTCTGGAATCTACCATGCTCTCTCCCTCCTCCTCAGCCAAGAACCTTGGAGTAACCCTTGACCCCTGCCTCTCCGACTCCCAGCACATCTCCATTCTGGCACACACCTGCCGATTTCTTCCTGAGCAACATACGAAGAATCCAACCCTTCCTCACCAACTACTCCATGCAACTCCTCGTCCAGGCCCTGGTACTCTCCCGCCTAGACTACTGCAACTCCCTCCTGGCTGGCCTCCCTGCGTCCGCCACCTGTCAGCTCCAGCTCATCAAGGACTCTGCTGCTTGCCTGGTGCTCTCTCTGCCTCACTTCTCCCACGCTACTCCACTGCTCCGCTCACTCCACTGGCTCCCGATCACCGCTCGCATCCAGTTCAAGACTCATGTACTCGCCTACCGATGCCTTGACCAGACTGCACCCAGCCACCTCCAGACCCTCATCTCTCCCTACACCCCCACCTGACCTCTCCGCTCCGCCTGCAGTAGAAGACTAGCTGTACATCCACTACACTCCCCTGCCTGCAGGGCCCGCTCCTTCTCCACCCTCGCCCCGCAGTGGTGGAATGACCTTCCTATGGATGTCAGGACTGCCCAGACCCTGACCACCTTCCGGCGCCTCCTCAAGACTCACCTCTTCAGACAACACCTGTAAAACTCAACTCTTCCCTTCTGGACAATATAGCACTCTGCCTTTAATCACTAACTTGCACTTATCTGCTCCCTATTTTACAGTATTTAATCCTGCACTTAATCCAATCTGTAGTATCTTGTATTTCACTTGCACTCGTATCTAACCCTGATGTAATTATCAACACTGTTATCTGCTCTTGAACTGTCCCGATATAAAAGTTTACCACAGTCAACTGATTGGGACACAGTGCTTCTAAGATTCCATGCACCGGTCTTGGCTGACACCTACTGGCTATCACCAGTACTGCAGATGGTTTTCTGTTTGGAACAGATAATACTCTACATTGTTTTACTTATCAAGATCATTTTTGAAGTGTCTGTTTTTTCATATTAGAATTTCTACAATGTTAATTTAAAATCTCAACCATGCACTCAGAACCTACAAGCGATACATCCCATTAAGGTGATTTATCCTGAGTTGAATAACAAATAAATTGAAGTTTTAAAAAAAGCAAAATAACCCACGCTTTGTAAACAATGTTGTTTGTTGTGGTGCGTAGACCAAAACGTAAACTATAAGGAAATCCAAAAAAGGTCTGTACTCATAAATTAGAAATTATTTCCTTTATTTCAAATTAAAAACATTTTTACATTTGAATAATCCTTGTCATTCGTTACATGAACAAAAAAATGAATGGGATATTATACAATGTATATTTATCAAACAATATATCAATATCATACTTGGGCTAACACAGGTTAAAATGAGTTATACTAATAACCCAGAGAATATAGAGAGTGGAGCTGAATGTGTACAATTAAACAATTAATAGCAGTCATTACTGAATATTAAACAGTAAAGACATTCATACCAAAAAGAAACAACAAGTCAGGATATGGAGACAATTCAAGTGGGCATTAATGTGTTTAGTATGAAAATCCAAAATGTTTCTCTTATCAATAATTTAACAGCAACATCACCTCCTCTTCTACTTACAGAAATGGTTTCTATTCCTATGCATTTCAATGAATTTCCATTATGCGCAAACTCGCTGTAATGCCTGGCTATCGGGGATGTAGGGTCATTGCGTCTCACTGCACTTTATGTTCGTTTAATCTGGTTTTGAGAGGTCTAAGGGTTTTGCCAACATATCCACGGCCACACTGACAAATTAATAGATAGACTACATTAGATGTAACACAAGTAATCCTTTGTTTGATCAAAAAACGCTTACCTGTTAAAGGATGTGTGAAGCTATCTGTTTACACAGTGTGTTACACTGAGCACAGCCTAAACAGGGATAGCAACCTGGAAGAGGAAGAAAGAAGCGGGGAGGGGGAACTAAATGATCTGCTTTAACCGCAACATCTTTTAGATTTTTATCCCTTTTAAAAGAAAAGAGTGGAGGATCTTTGAATGTAGAACCCAAACGTATGTCTGTAGATAAGATAGTCCAATGTCTACGCACAATCTCTTGTAGAGCACGACTATGAGGATTATATATCTATATGTAGAGACGAACAATACCGAAAAGGTCTTTTTAGGCTTACTACGAGGTTTTAAAAGGTCAGACCTATCGATACTTTGAACCTTAGATTGTGCATCATTAAGCCATTTCTCAGGATCACCTCGTTGTAAAAGCGATTATTCTTCATGTCTATTAATGTCTGTTCATAGTGTTTTTCTTCATTACACATCCTTCGTACTCTATACATCTGGCTTAGTGGAAGAGCTCGTTTTAAATGAGTTGGCTTGTAGTAAAGTACCGTATTTACTCGAATTTAAGTCGCACTTTTGTGGCCAAAGTAAAATTTCAAATTTGGGGGAGCGACTTGGATTCTAGGTTCTTAGTTCGGGTACCAATTTACATTTGTGCATGTCAATTATTCTGGTGCGCTTGAACAAGACCAACTGTACACAGAACTGCCCACTACAGATATTACTCTCCGTACAGTACCAGGATATTAAAATGGATGCACAGCGAACTTCATGAACATGTTTTGATGCAGCTTTTAAAAGTAATTTTGTTTGCTGAAGAAAAGAGAAACTGCGGCATCTGAGATGAGTCAGAAGATGGAGACGCAATCGAAAGGCTATGTAATAGTACTATAATATTACCAGTATAATACATGTTGAAATGATCAACGCAGGTCTGGCTTCAAAATGAACAATCATTTATTTATAGATCTTTCTTTCTCTATCTGGAGGAGCACAGGAAACAGGAACACTAAGGTATGTACTGCTTCATGGCGGATTCTCCATCGCTCTCTGATTCTCTATCTTACTCACTGTTATTATGGTCTGTGCCTGGTTTAACTATGGGAACCCCGCTAGTGTAAACTCCAAAGTCCTAACTCAAACCTAAATGAACTACACACTTCTGCCTTGCACTGATTTTGCTCGCGAACGTGACAGAGCCACGTTGGCCAAATTAAACAAACGAGGACAATAAAGCAGACTAAAATAAAGTTCAAGGTAATTTACCCTTTCCCAGCTACCATAAACTGCAATGACTGTCGTTCAATACTGAAAGTACTGTACTGTATTTTCTACATATTTTCTTTTCCCATTTGCTTTGTGATATTGTAGGTGACGTACTCTGATGCTTTAATGTACTGTAATACAGTGTTCCCTGCTGGCACCTAGAAATGAAAGCAATTAAACCGTCAATTATTGTGTTTTTTTCATTACGAGTTAAATGTGACTTGCATTCAGGGTTTTGTTTGTTTGTTTGTTTGCTTGTGTCTGTATTTGGGGGTGCGACTTGAATTCAGGGGCGACTTAAATCTGAGTAAACACGATATTTCTATCTGTTGCTTTTCTGTACATCGTGGTATTGAAAGATCCTCCACTCTTTATCACAGTTACATCCAGGAAGTCGATTAGTATTACATGTAGCGCCCCCCTCCAAAACACCATTCAATAGTTAACCAAGGATAACCCCCTCGGTTATCCCTATAATTAAAATGACTATCTTAAATAACCAATTAAGTAGAATGAATGACTACGCCAATTTGAAGCTAATATAACTCCAAATAAATAACAGGTTCTTTAAAAATCAAGACAGCACAGTGTGTGAAGTGAGGACAACAAGGTATAAAAACAACAAGAATTTTATTTAAACAAAATATCACAGCTTTTACCTATAGCAGCAGATTTGATAGCAGCAACCTTTAAACTATAGCAGCAGATTTTTAACCAAGAGCGATCCCATCAGACCCTAAGCACTAGGATACTTTAAACTAAATAATGTCACACCAACACTTCTAAATAAAAAGATAATAATTCACAGCACAATAACACTTTTAAATAACAACCTTCAAAGCAAATAGTGATTTCCACAAACACAATCCCAAACGATAAAACAAACCTTAAATAACACACTTTAAAAAAACTAATAATCAGTGATTTTCATAGAAAAACAGAAAACTTCATGCAACCTAAAAAATACCTAATGCTTAAACCCTCCAATAGCCGCTATTTTAGTTAATACACAGATGGATAAAGCGCAGGTGTGCCATCAAAAGTTAACAGGCCTTTTATAGCTATACATTGTAAACACATACACAATTACAGTTAGGATAATCAGGACAAAGACGCTACTCTAAAAGTCTAAAACAACCAATAACACAGAAAAGAAGTTCGTATGCAGCGCTCAAATATTACATCAAAATTCACAGGATCGTAATTACCAACTCAGAATACAAACAATGCACATTCTCTTTTGAAATCAACCCCATACAATTGCGACCGACGTCTAAGAGCACGGGGGATACTTCACTGAAACCACTGCAATATAGAGCGGACCAAACTATTCAATATGAATGGTAGTAATTTACCATTAACTTCTAGCGCTTCAGCCAATTCCCAGCGCCTCAGTATTACACTTGAAAAGTTACAATCCTTACCAAACAGTAGCTCCCCGACCCGTGCTCTCAGCTCACAATTCTCTCAAACCCGGTCGCCCTGCTGATTAACTCCACCTGTTTTTATACAGGTGGCCCCATTACGAATTTAGCACTGCAATTACTATGGAGACCAATAGCTTCCCTGGGGTTTAAAGGGACAGTGCAACAGTAAAAATGATAAAAATCACACAATAAAACTCAATCTTATTACATTCGCAAAAATAAACAATGCATCCATTGCACATCCGTTACATACATTTTAAAGATGTTATTAAATTATTAACCATTCTACAAATTCATAAAGTGGGTCTTTGGAACCAGTCCACACAAAGAAAATATCATCAATGTATTGGTACCAATGGCATACACAATCAATAAAGGTATTATTTGTATATACATGTTCATTTTCAAAAAGACCCATATATAAATTGGTGTAATTAGGTGACACAGTGGAACCCATCGGAGTACCCTGTAGTTGAAGACAGAAGTCCCGTTCAAATAAAAAAATCATTTTTATGTGGAACAGTCTCAGCTAATTGAAGTAGAAACTCAGTGGGTGGTTTCAGACTAGATCTCTGTTTTAAATAAAATTCCAATGCCTTTAAGCCATCCATATTAGCTATATTTGTATAAAGGTAGTTACATCAAGCATTACCAACCAATCTGTGTCCCATAGTAGTGGAATCTTTTGTAATTTGATCAAGAAATCAGTGGTGCCTTTTAGATAAGATGGTAAAGTGTGTACAAAATAACTCAGAAATGAATCTATATATTTGGAGATAGATTTTATGTTAACCATTCATTATCAAACCCAATGTTTAATACCAAATCTATATCCTGTTTAAATGTCGATGTAGGATCTTTGCTCAGTTTACTATAAAACACAACATCCATCAATTGGCGTTTAATTTCATTTCTGTAGATCAAAGTATTCTGAATCACCACCCCACCACCCTTATCAGCAGGTTTGATAACAATGTCTTGATCTTGTATAAGTTCTTCTACAGCGGTACGCTACAGACATGTCAAGTAGGAATGGACTCTATATGAAGATTTGTCCTGTAAAATATTTCAACTACAGGATAAAAGGTGTCTACTGAAGAGTTCAACGCAGGAGGGTTAAAGGTGCTCTTTGGTTTAAATGAGCTAATTTCTCTTACCCTCACAATTCGAATTCATATTTTGTTTGGAGAAGAAACTTTTCACTCTAATGTTCTGAAGAATTTAAACAGTTCAATTTTAGTTACAAAGGAGTCAATGGTTTCAGTTGGAGCAAAAGGTTTATCAGAGATGTTATATACAATGTTATGTACAATTTTATGCCTGGCTTTGTTTAATGTAAAGTGCTGCTAATTCATGATTTCATTAAGGATTATAATCTAGACATTCTCTCCAGAAGCGAAGCTTGGCTCAGAGCTTATTATGATGTTTCTTTGATTGAGGCTTCACAAAAGGGAAACAAAACCGAACCAGGTAACTACAGACCAATAAGCCTGACTTCTATTATATGTAAACTTATGGAAACTATAATAAGATCCAAAATGGAAAATTACCTATATGGTGACAGTATCATGGGAGACAGTCAGCGTGGTTTTAGGAAAGGGAGATCGTGTCTAACTAACTTGCTTGATATTTTTGAGGATGCAACATCGACAATGGATAATTGCAAAGCATACAACATGGTTTATTTAGATTTCCAGAAAGCTTTTGACAAAGTCCTGTATAAAAGATTAATTCTCAAACTAAACACAGTAGGGATTCAAGGAATGCACATGGATTAGGGAGTGGTTATCATGTAGAAAACAGAAAGTACTGATCAGAGGAGAAACCTCTAATCTAACCTCTACATTAATGGCTTAGATTCTGATATAGTAAGCAAACTTGTTAAATTTGCAGACGACACAAAAATAGGAGGAGTGGCAAACACTGTTGCAGCAGCATGATGCTTTAATGTACACTTTCTGGAAATCTAAATAAACCATGTCATATGCTTTGCAATTATCCATTGTCGATGTTGCATCCTCAAAAAAATCAAGCAGGTTAGTTAGACACGATCTCCCTTTCCTAAAACCATGCTGACTGTCTCCCAGGATATTGTTACCAAACTGTATACGTAATTTTCCATTTTATATATGACATGGTTTATTTAGATTTCCAGGAAGCTTTTGACAAAGTCCCGCATAAAAGATTAATTCTCAAACTGAACGCAGTAGGGATTCAAGGAAATGCATGCACGTGGATTAAGGAGAGGTTAACATGTAGAAAACAGAAAGTACTGATTAGAGGAGAAACCTCAAAATGGAGCGAGGTAACCTGTGGTGTACCACAGGGATCAGTATTTGGTCCTCTGCTATTCCTAATCTACATTAATGGCTTAGATTCTGATATAGTAAGCAAACTTGTTAAATTTGCAGACGACACAAAAATAGGAGTGGCAAACACTGATGCAGCAGCAAAGGTCATTCAAAATGATCTAGACAGCATTCAGAACTGGGCAGACACGTGGCAAATTACATTTAATAGAGAAAATTGTAAGGTACTGCATGCAGGCAATAAAAATGTGCATTATAAATATCATATGGGAGATACTGAAATTGAAGAAGGAATCTATGAAAAAGACCTAGGAGTTTATGTTGACTCGGATATGTCTTCATCTAGACAATGTGGGGAAGCTATAAAAAAGGCCAACAAGATGCTCGGATATATAGTGAAAAGTGTCGAATTTAAATCAAGGGAAGTAATGTTAAAACTTTACAATGCATTAGTAAGACCTCATCTAGAATATTGTGTTCAGTTCTGGTCACCTCGTTACAAAAAAGGATATTGCTGCTGTAGAAAGAGTGTAAAGAAGAGCGACCAGAATTATCCCGGGTTTAACAGGCATGTCATATGCAGACAGGCTAAAATAATTGAATCTATTCAGTCTTGAACAAAGAAGTCTACGTGGTGATCTGATTCAAACATTCAAAATCCTAAAAGGTATAGACAATGTCGACCCAGGGGACTTTTTCAACGTGAAAAAAGAAACAAGGATCAGGGGTCACAAGTGGAGATTAGATAAAGGGGCATTCAGAACAGAAAATAGGAGGCACTTTTTTACACAGAGAATTGTGAGGGTCTGGAACCAACTCCCCAACCAATGTTGTTGAAGCTGACACCCTGGGATCCTTCAAGAAGCTGATTGATGAGATTCTGGGATCAATAAGCTACTAACAACCAAATGAGCAAGATGAGCCGAATGGCCTCCTCTCGTTTGGAAACTTTCTTATGTTCTTAAATTATTCTTCTTTTCTTTTTTTATTGGGAGGGGAGGTGGACTTGCCACTGTCTTCTGCACGGAAAATAAAATGAGCCAGAAAATTCTTGAGGGATATTCGTCTTTTGAGTTGTTAACTTTAACCTTGAATATCAAATGAGCTGTTCTTATTGTAATTATATATGGTCTGCCTAAGCCAGACTTGCATTTCTTGACTGAATTTGGAAAGCTTCTATCCATACTGTCTGTCATAGGATTCTTCTATTGGGTGATTTTAATTTCCATATTGATATTGAATCAGATTTTAAAGGTTTAGAATTTTTGAGACGACTGGATTCCTTAGAATTTGTCCAGCATGTGAAAGGTCCTACTCATAACCATGTACACACTTTAGATTTCATAATTTATTGTGGTTTAGTTGTTCAAAATAGCTTATCTATTGACCTTACCATTTCTGATCAGTGTTTGTTAAAAGAATCTCGCTATGGTTTAATGTTACCACTCAGATTTGAATGTGAGGGCCGTAAATTGGAGTGAGATGGAAAGATTCTAGACTGCATGTTCATCATTGGAGTGTAGATGGAAAGATTCTAGACTGCATGTTCATTATTGGAGCGTAGATGGAAAGATTCTAGACTGCATGTTCATTATTGGAGCGTAGATGGAAAGATTCTAGACTGCATGTTCATTATTGGAGCGTAGATGGAAAGATTCTAGACTGCATGTTGTGAGACAGCAGGGAGGGGGTTAATTCCTCCCTAGAGGAAAACATGTGCGTAAGGCACATTTTGGTTTTGTTTTGTTAATTGTTTAATTTGTGTTAATTGTTTTGTTTAATTGTTTAATTGTTTTATTGTTTAATGATTACCTGCACCTGGCTCTTATTGAAAATTAGAGCCAGGTGCAGGGTTTATAAGGAGAGCAGTCAGTCTGCTCTGGGCGGCTGCTGAAGAGGGTAGAAGCCCGACTGTGCTGGTGTGTGGGTACAGCCGTAGTTTAAAAGAAAAAAAAGGCAGAGTGAGTCCTTTTTTGTGTGTGCTGATTGTGTTTGATGCAGGTAAACAGCTTAGCTGTCCTGTTGTTTAATTTAGGTTCCTGTTTTGTTTTAGTTATTGCTCAAAGAAGAGCTAGGTGTTTGTTTTGTTTATTTTGTTTTGTGTTTTCATTAAAAATTGCGCAACCGCGCTTCAAAAATCCATTTGGGTGTGCTGGGTCAGTGTTTTTAAAGGGGCAACGAACCGCGGTGAGGGGCGATTCTTTTACATATGGTGGCAGCGAGTGTGGGCGCCCCTAATGACCCAAGAATGGATTTTAAAGATTTAATTGAGAGGATTATTAAAAACACCGCTGCTCAGGAGGAGCAGACAAGGAAGATGGAGGAGCAGACACAAGAGCTGGGGTTGGCCCCGTGGATAATACGGAGCGAGGAGCCAACCGAACTGGAGCTGCTGCTACAAAGTGGGAGCTGCTGTCCCGAGAGCCAGAGGGGTGGAGCTACCGTCCGAGAGCCAGAGGGGATGGAGCTGCCATCCCGAGAGCCAGAGGGGGTGGAGCTGCTGTTACCAGAGCCCAGAGGGGAGGAGCCGCCTCTTCCAAAACCATCATCCATGCAAGTGAGTCCGGCGTTGCCGAGGGAGGTCCCCAGTCCCGTCATCGTGGACACCTGGCCGGAATGCCCAGACCTCCCTGCGCTGGACCTTGCTCCCAGGTCGCAGCACTGCCAGGCACAGTCGCTTACCTGGTCCCTTACTCCACTCCCCCTGGAATCCCAGACGTCGCTGCGCAAGAGGCAGACGTTGCTACGCATGGGGCAGAGGTCACTAGCGTTCCCCCTGCTGATTGCTCCGCTCCCCTTGCATCGTGCTGCGCTCTACCTGGAATTCCAGAGGTCACTGCGCAGGTCCACAGGCGCACGCCTTTGCCTGTCAGTCCTGGCTCCCGGTCACCGGTCTGCGCTATGGTCGCCTTGGACAAGCCGTCTGGGTCCCTCCTCGCCAGTCCTGGGTCCCTCCCTGGAAATGCCGGAGGGACCAACCCACCCTCAAGCCCGCCCGTGGAAGAGGGCGAAAATTGACATTTGTGGACTTGAGGGTGGGTGGTCTTTTAAGGGTGGAGGGAGGTGGCCGTTGTATGGCCGATGTCTTGAAAAGACATGGGGGGGGGTGTGTGAGACAGCAGGGAGGGGGTTAATTCCTCCCTAGAGGAAAACATGTGCATAAGGCACATTTTGGTTTTGTTTTGTTAATTGTTTAATTTGTGTTAATTGCTTTGTTTAATTGTTTAATTGTTTTATTGTTTAATGATTACCTGCACCTGGCTCTTATTGAAAATTAGAGGCAGGTGCAGGGTTTATAAGGAGAGCAGTCAGTCTGCTCTGGGCGGCTGCTGAAGAGGGTAGAAGCCCGACTGTGCTGGTGTGTGGGTACAGCCGTAGTTTAAAAGAAAAAAAGGTAGAGTGAGTCCTTTTTTGTGTGTGCTGATTGTGTTTGATGCAGGTAAACAGCTTAGCTGTCCTGTTGTTTAATTTAGGTTCCTGTGTTGTTTTAGTTATTGCTCAAGGAAGAGCTAGGTGTTTGTTTTGTTTATTTTGTTTTGTGTTTTCATTAAAAATTGCGCAACCGCGCTTCAAAAATCCATTTGTGTGTGCTGGGTCAGTGTTTTTAAAGGGGCAACGAACCGCGGTGAGGGGCGATTCTTTTACAATGTTCATTATTGGAGCGTAGATGGAAAGATTCTAGACTGCATGTTCATCATTGGAGTGTAGATGGAAAGATTCTAACTGCATGTTCATCATTGGAGTGTAGATGGAAAGATTCTAGACTGCATGTTCATTATTGGAGTGTAGATGGAAAGATTCTAGACTGCATGTTCATCATTGGAGTGTAGATGGAAAGATTCTAGACTGCATGCTCATAATTTGGCTTGGAAAAGCCATCAGTTGAAATATAAGAAGGCTCTGGCCAGTGCTAGATCGTCATACTATTCAAATGTAATTGGAAGAAATAAAAATAATCTTAGATTTCTTTTCGCTTCTATAGATAAACTAGTAAAACCACCCCTAATATTTCTATCCTTATCACCGGCTCTCCACATAACTGTGATGACTTTTTAATGTTTTTTCAGAATAAAATTCTAGATATTAGAAATAAAATCGTACAGACTCATCCTATTATAGATGAACCTTGCTTAACCAGTTTAGACGGGTTAAGGCTATGATGGAGTCTTTTTCAATGATTTCTTTGGAGGACCTGATCGAGCTAGTTCTGCATATGAGACCCACAACATGCTCTCTTGATCCCATCACATCTAAATTATTAATAGAAGTACTTTGTGTTCTCAATACACGCATACAAGAAATTATAAATGAATCACTTGCCTCTGGCATCGTTCCTTTAGCACTCAAGGTAGCTGTTATAAAGACATCACTTAAAAAAACAAACTTAGACCCTGAAGACCTCAATAACTTGAGGCCAATTTCCAATCTGCCGTTTTTAGCAAAGGTTCTTGAGCGGATTGTTGTAAACCAAGTACAAAGTTTTTTTAGCTACCAACAACATGTATGAGAAATTCCAGTGTGGATTTCGAGCTGCACATGGCACCGAGACAGCCCTTGTTAGAGTATTAAATGATGTTGATAAGCTCTGATTGGCTTTCCCTCCATTTTAACTCTCCTTGATCTAACTGCTGCATTTGATACTGTTGACCACTCCATTTTATTGAATCATCTTGGAAGCTTGCTAGGTCTCTCAGGTGGTGCCCACTCATGGTTTAGATCAGTGCTGCCCAAACCCGGTCCTGGAGAGCCCCTATATAGCAGGTTTTATAGGTAACCTTTAATCATCAATTTCTTAACACCTGGAACAATTTCATTGTGATCAGTTAAGCAGGTGATTTATTAAATGAAGTCATTTCGAGATCATTTGGTACAAAAAATGAGCTACCCTTTTCAGCCCTCAATGGCCTGGATTACATGCTGGGAAAATGTCATGACTTATCTGTCTACTGTCATGAATTATTTAAGGTGGTACGGCTGAATTATAATTTTAGATAGTTTTGGTTTGTTTAATTTAACAATTCCTGCTTTGAAACTTCATGTTGTATTTGATTTTTGTATAATGTATTACATTTGTATTCAAACATAAACTAAACATAAACCAAAACTAACTAAAATTCTAATCCAGACCGTACCACCTTAAATAAGTCATGACGGTAAACAAGTCATGACATTTTCTCAGCAAGTAAACTGGCCCAATGACCAGAGTTCCCTTAATTGAACAATTTATTTGCTTAATTGATCAATAATTCGCCTCTACTGGGGCGCTATTACTTACATGCCCTGCTCATATAAAGTGCTGGATTTCTCAACAGCTTTTAATGTCGAATTCACATGTTTGTGGGCTGTCGGAACCATATAAAAAGCATTGACTTACAGGAGTCAGAAATAAAAAGCATTGACTTACAGGAGTCAGAAATAAAAAGCATGGACTTACAGGAGTCAGAAATAAAAAGCATTGACTTACAGGAGTCAGGGTTCAGCAGTTTGTCATCAAATCTAAAACTGGACATGAGGAATTTGGGGGTCACTTTTGATCCAAATTTATTATTCAAGTCTCATATTTAAAAAAAATTAGTAAATTATCTTTTCATCATTTGAGGAATATAGCCAAACCTAGACCCATTTTCTGTGTACCTGACTCTGAAAAGCTAAACTAATCCAGAATAGATTATTGTAATGCTCTGTTTACTGGTATTCCTAAACGTGTGGTGTTTTGTTTGCAGCAAGTTCAAAACACTGCTGCCAGAAGTCTAACTAAAACAAAGAAAAAGAACACATGACACCTGTCTTAGCTTTTTTGCATCGGCTCCCTGTGCATTTTAGAATTGATTATAAGATTTTGCTTTTTACTTATAAAGCCCTAAATGGATTGGCACCAAGTTATTTCCAGGAGTTGCAGAGCCCACAATCCAAGTCGTACTCTGAGATCGCAGGGTGTGAGGCTGCTGGTTGTTCCGAGAGTGAATAAAGATGGTGCGGGAGGGAGGGCCTTCTCATGTTGTGGAATGCTCTACCATCTTCAGTCAAAAAAGCAGGGAATCTTTCTACTTTTAAAAACAGCAATGAAAACCCACTTTTATAAAATGGCTTTTTTTATCATAATTTTATCACTGACTATATATCTTTTAACTGTTTTATAGGAGTTGTCTTTTAAATTTTGTATTACGTTACAGTATAATTTTGTGATGAAAGGCTGTGGATTTACTTTCATTTCATTCGCAGTGCTGTGTGTTTCTTCCGGGTCTGATGTCACTGCTCAAGCCAGCTTACCACAACCTATCATGCAGTAAGAGAAATAAGTCGCCAAAGGTAAAAATGTCCTTCTCCTTTTTCTCCCAATGCTTTTTTGTAGATTTTTGCTGGACAGTTTGGGACAATTCAGGCTTTTCAACTCACAACCCAATGCATTCTGGTAAGCGTAGTCCTGCTTCTATTAAATGAAAGAATGGTACCTGTGACAGGTAAAACGTACCAGAATGCCTTGGTGTAACAGGGGAGATCTGTGCTGACTATCTGACGCATGCGTGGTACTGCAGGAAGTGGGCAGCAGCCTCGTAGATCCGCCTGTCAGTCATGGCAGTGACACGGAGAGGTGGGGAAGAGGGTGTGTTGGCTTTCCCTCTCTCTGAGTGGCTGAGAGGCGGGCCTTGGGGGATTGCTCGGCCCATAAGAACTGCGCATGGTTGTGCATTTGGGTGGCCGTAATTGGAAAACAGAGACGCTGGCTGAGAACGCCAGTGGTTGGAGTGAGCGACCAAAACAGGCAAGCACGGCTGAGGAAGACAGCCAGCAATAAATAAACAATTTCATTAAAATCTCTTGTGACATACCCGAGGGGACGTGTGTAGTGATAGGGGAACCTTGGCCACCCCAGTATATAGTGCATAACAGCGTAGGACAGAGACCCGAGCTGACCGGCTTAGTGGCAGTGGGGGCACTGCGTAAGCAGCACCTTTATTTTGTAGTTTTATTACTGTGTTTTATTTTCCCTTTTCATTTCGCCTTTTGTTTTCATTATTATTTTGAGCACCTGTGAGTGAGCCAGCTTTTAACTGTTTTACCAGTATTGGTATTCCTGTGGTCCTGTGTACTGTTGTAGGTACTCAGGCCATGGTCAACAGCGCCCTCTGCGGGCAATAAGACAAACGTCTAAAATAATAAAATTGGGCACCAGTGCGGTGTTTGCAAATAAAACTTCTGTCTCCCGTGTGTCAGTGAATTACCCACCACCCTTCCACACTTGGGTTGTGAGTTGAAAAACCCAAACTGTTCCGCTGGACACAGTGCCATATGGTCACCTTATTTAAAATGGAACATTTGCCTGCAAAAAGTATATTTTTATATAATATAAATATAAAAAAGTCTAGCATGTGTGGGATTTGAAACTATAACCTTCAGTTTGCAAGCGTGTCGTGTATATACTGTCAGTACTACATGATTAGTTGAGAAAACAATCAGTATTTTGAAAGATGAAGTCAGCCAGCTGAGAATTCCGGGTCTTTATTACATTTTTTACATTTTGGAGATTTTTTTTCGAGTCATCTCATCATTCTGAGATTCTGATCTTGATCTCTGAAAAATTTTGGTTTCCTGTCAATGTAACTCTCATTGTGGTCCCTATTGGCGCAAGGATGTATGGTTTCCTCTCGATACTGGTTGATGAGAGTAACGCTATTTGTGGTCCCCACTGGACAAAAAGGAACTTTAATTTCTGAGAATTAGCTATGCTGAAGGATAGCGTATATATGGTAAAAGTAAAACATAAATAAATAAATACATAAATAAATATTGAGATAAATGAATACATAAATCAATACATATACATTTATTTATTTCTTTATCTATCTTGATATTTATTTATTTTCACTATCAGATATAAACACTGCTATTATTAATTTCCATTACATGAGAGTAGATGTTAAAATGTCATGCTTATTTGAACTCTGCTCTCATCAAGATAAGCACCAACTAAGACATAGCTTTACAGTGAACTAATGTTATCCATCTGCATCTCCACCCATTTGCGTTTCTTTCTATCTGATGATGTAGATATCCTTCTGCCTGATGTTGATGGCTGGCATGTAATGCTGGTCCAGGGATCAGCTTATTTTGCCTCCCCAGTGCATCAGCATGACAACCATCTGGATTTAGCTAAGTAGGGTACATCTCTGGGGCTTCAAGTGAGCACCTTCTATCCTCGGTGTTTCGTCGACTAGCCCACGACACCTCAAGAGGGCTTGACAGTGATTCTGGCGTCCCAGCATCACCCCCCTCCGTCCCCCACTCAACTCAGCCCAGCTTTCTTACCCGTACATCAGCATTGCTTTCTTTCTATTGTGCTTGAGATCCGCAGCCAGAATCTTTCCGTCTCAACCACAGCCAGTTGCTGCTCCTTTCTGCTGCTTCAGATAAGTTCTTCACTGTGCAATGCAACTCTTGGCCACTGAACTTGGCCGACATCTCTGAAAAACCAGGTTGTAGAGTGTGCTACAAATCCTCGACAACCCATCTCCACTGGGTAAACCCAGACTCTCCATCCTTGCTGTTCCACTTCAGCAGCTAGTTGAGCATACCGTTGAGAAGAAGTATGAGAAGAAGTTTCTTCTTCTCATCGCCTCATCCACAACATCCTCCCATGGCTCTACCAGATGAACAAGGCATGCAGATCCATACCACAAGAAAATGTCTGGTTGAAGGTTAGTGGTGGCAATCTCAGGTTGAAAAATAAACCGTTGACCAACATCTACCAGCATTTTCTTGTCTCTAGCAGCTTCCAGTTGTCCTGGGCGAGGCTTGGTTTTAACACCTTTTTGGTGGTTGCTTTCCTGGATGAAGGAATGTTGTCTTTTGTGTGTAATGTTTTGATGGAGCTGGTGGCAACTTATTGATCATGTTACGCTTGTCTTCCAATGCTAAGACCAAACATCGCAGCACCTGGTCATGGCGCCAAGTAAACCGTCCTTGGCTAAGAGCCACCTTACATCATGTCAAATGTGCCTTAGGTGATTAGCGCAAAGGACATAGGGATCCTCACCCACCCAGAGGTTTAGGTTCTGTGGTGATGGGAGAACATCATATGTTGATCTGATGAGAAAACTGATCCTGCTCTGTTCCATTGTCCATAGATCTTGCAAACCGATCTTGAGTTGTTCGACACTCTCCCATCTCATCCATTCTCCCTGCTTGGCCTGGGAAACGGCCTTTACACACCTCATCCTCCTCCTGCTTTTGCACCTCGGTGACTACCAGCTTCCTCTGTTGAGCTGGGGTTGCCTTGTGCCGTGTAGGAGGAGCTGAACTGAGACCAAGACCCCCTCTTCCATGCTGAACTTGCCCCATAATATCACCGACTCGAAGGGCAGCATTTGCATCTTCCACGTCTTTCTTTGCCACCCACTTTCTTCTAGTTTTCAACACAGGTGCTGCCTCCCTTGCGCATTTGTCACTAATGTTATTTCCAGTCGGACCTTGCCGCATTAAACTCCTCGGTTAGGGCGGAGGCTGGTAGCTGCAGTATTCCTTTACCATAAAGTCCCACTCTGCTGAGGCAGCGTGGAACTCCCAACCATTTCCTGATGTATGAACTGATTAAAGATTCCAGCTTCTCAACTGTTGTCAAAGTAACCTCGTACACAGTCAGTTGGCACAGCAGCCTTGGCAGTAGACCAAACTGAAAGCACCAGAGTTTCAGTTTGCCCGGTAAAGCGCTGCTGTCTATGCTCTTCAACCCTGTTGTCTAACTTCTTCAACACAAACTGTGTCCTTTAGATCCCTGTCGTACCATCTCCCAAGACTTTTCACTGGCTTCTCAGACAATGTTGGTATTGCCTCACCATTAATGTAGAACATTTTATCTACTACTTTACCTTTAATTATAGCGATGCTCCTTGATTTAGTGGGCTTGAATTGCATTCGTGCCCATTCGATGTTATTGGTTAATTTGCCCAATAACTGATTTGTGCAGGCTACTGTTGTAGTAATGGTTGTCATGTCATCCATGTATGCTCGAATTGGTGGTAGTCGCATTCCAGAAGCCAAGCACTCTCCTCCCACTACCCATTTTGATGCCCTAATGATTACTTCAATTGCCATGGTAAAAGCCAGTGGAGAAATGGTGCATCCTACCATTATTCAACCTTCTTGGCATTGCCATGTAGTGCTGAATTGTGAAGTTGAAAAACTAAATTGCAAATCTCCAAAGTAGGCTTTCACTAAATTTGTTATTGTCATCGGTACACTGACAAAATCCAATGCTGCCCAAAGAAGTTCATGTGGCACTGAACCATATGCATTAGCCAAATCCAGGAATGTCACATGGAGCTCCTTCCTCTCCTTTTTAGCTGATAGAATTTGTTGCCAGATCACGCTGATGTGTTCTAAGCATCCTGGGAAACCTGGAATGCCCACTTTTTGTACTGAAGTGTCAATGAAGCAGTTCTTTAAAAGGTAAGTTGACAATCTCTGAGCAATAAAGCTGAAGAAAATCTTGTCTTCTCCGTTTAATAGGGAAATAGGGCGAAACTGACTGATGCTTGTAGAATCTTTTTCTTTTGGTATAAATAATTTCATACTGTTGAAACGAAAATAAATACTCAACAGTTCTTGTTCAATTGTATATTAGTGTTGTCATGCTTTCATATATTTCTTCTTTCAAATTAAAAAATATACTGTAGCGACCCGGACAATTGCTTTGATGCAGGATTGTCTGTTCAGTTTGTCTCGTCTGTCTTTTATATGTTACATGTATTGTAAGGGGACCGGGTCATGCCGTTACTTAGCATGGGAAGGGGGAGTGAGTGAATGAGAGGGGAGAATGTGTGTTGCTGTTTTCGGGGGTTGCAGAGCATGGATGTGACTGGCTGATGAGCCGGACAGTGGCGGGAAACGACAGGAGGTTATATAAGGGGGTGCATGAGCCTGGGGACTGGAGACAGTCCAGCGCTGAACTTGAATGAGAAACTGTGGGTGCGAGTGAGCAAGCGTGTGAGCTGTGACCGGAGACAATATGCAGTGAAATTGCCAAGACTAAACGGTAGGGTTATTTTGGTGCCGTGAATTCTGGCCAGACAGGAGTTCTCTGTAGTTTCAAATAAAACAAACATTTAGAGTTTTCAACACTGTCTCCCCGAGTACTACTTCCTGAACATCTCTAATGGAAATAGACACAGAGTCTGCATTTACCAATAAGTCATTTACAACTGTAACCAGTGCAGTCTCTGTACTATGAGCAGGTAAAAAACCTGACTAGAACTCTTCAAGAACTTTACCGTTATCAAGCAACATATTAAGCTGACTTACTACCTTCTCCAAGATCTTATCTATAAAAGGTAAATTGGACATAGGTCTAAAATTGCTCTAAATTATAGGATCTAAATTTGATTTTCTGAGTAATGGCTTCACCACGGCAGTTTTAAAAGCAGTTGGTACTGTTCCAGTTGACAAAGATCTGTTAATAATTTCTAAAACAAAGTCACATAGATCACTAAATGCCTTTGAGGAATTCCGTTGGAATTGGATCTAGAAAACTTCACCTGCATCCCTGACTTATTCAGATCTTGTATTGTAATGAGGAAAATGATTCCATGAAAGAAGTCATTGGTCTATTTGGCACATTAAAATCAGAACCATCCTGAAAATTATGATCCTTAGTATAAGTAATTTTACTTTCAAAACAATTCAGAAATGCCTCACAGTTAGCAGGTGTGGCTTCGATATGAGGGGTGCAGTTGAAGAGGGTCTCACCGTTTGCTGGTGCTTCAATATGAGGGGTGCAGTCGAGGACGGGTCTCACAGTTCGATGGTGCTTTGATATGAGGGGGTGCTGTCCAGGAGGGGTCTCACAGTTTGCTGGTGCTTCAATATGAGGGGGTGCAGTCGAGGACAAGTCTCACAGTTAGCTGGTGCTTCGATATGAGGAGGTGCAGTCGAGGAGTTGTCTCACAGTTAGCTGGTGCTTCGATATGAGGGGGTGAAGTCGAGGAGGGGTCTCACAGATAGCTGGTGTGGCTTCGATATGAGGGGGTGCAGTCGAGGACGAGTCTAAGTTAGATGGTGCTTCGATATGAGGGGTGCAGTCGAGGAGGGTCTCACAGTTAGCTGGTGCTTCGATATGAGGGGTGCAGTCGAGGAGGGTCTCACAGTTAGCTGGTGCTTCGATATGAGGGGTGCAGTCAGGACGAGTCTCACAGTTAGCTGGTGCTTTGATATGAGGGGTGCAGTTGAGGACGAGTCTCACAGTTAGCTGGTGCTTGATATGAGGGGTGCAGTCGAGGAGTTGTCTCACAGTTAGCTGGTGCTTCGATATGAGGGGGTGCAGTCAAGGAGGGGTCTTACAGATAGCTGGTGTGGCTTCGATATGAGGGGTGCAGTTGAGGACGAGTCTCACAGATAGCTGGTGCTTCGATATGAGGGGTGCAGTCGAGGAGGGTCTCACAGTTAGCTGGTGCTTCGATACGAGGGGTGCAGTCGAGGAGGGGTCTCACAGTTAGCTGGTGCTTCGATATGAGGGGGTGCAGTCGAGGACGGGTCTCACAGTTCGATGGTGCTTTGATATGAGGGGGTGCAGTCGAGGAGGGGTCTCACAGTTAGCTGGTGCTTCGATATGAGAGGGTGCAGTCGAGGAGGGGTCTCACAGTTAGCAGGTGTGGCTTCGATATGAGGGGGTGCAGTCGAGGAGGGGTCTCACAGTTCGATGGTGCTTTGATATGAGGGGTGCAGTCGAGGAGGGTCTCACAGATAGCTGGTGCTTCGATATGAGGGGTGCAGTCGAGGAGGGTCTCACAGTTAGATGGTGGCTTTGATATGAGGGGTGCAGTCGAGGAGGGTCTCACAGTTCGATGGTGCTTTGATATGAGGGGTGCAGTCGAGGAGGGTCTCACAGTTAGCTGGTGCTTTGATATGAGGGGTGCAGTCGAGGAGGGTCTCACAGTTCGATGGTGCTTTGATATGAGGGGTGCAGTCGAGGAGGGTCTCACAGTTAGCTGGTGCTTTGATATGAGGGGTGCAGTCGAGGAGGGTCTCACAGTTCGATGGTGCTTTGATATGAGAGGGTGCAGTCGAGGAGGGTCTCACAGTTAGCTGGTGCTTTGATATGAGGGGTGCAGTCGAGGAGGGCTCTCACAGTTAGCATGGTGGCTTTGATATGAGGGGTGCAGTCGAGGAGGGTCTCACAGTTCGATGGTGCTTTGATATGAGGGGTGCAGTCGAGGAGGGTCTCACAGTTAGCTGGTGCTTTGATATGAGGGGTGCAGTCGAGGAGGGTCTCACAGTTCGATGGTGCTTTGATATGAGGGGTGCAGTCGAGGAGGGTCTCACAGTTCGATGGTGCTTTGATATGAGGGGTGCAGTCGAGGAGGGTCTCACAGTTAGCTGGTGCTTTGATATGAGGGGTGCAGTCGAGGAGGGTCTCACAGTTCGATGGTGCTTTGATATGAGGGGTGCAGTCGAGGAGGGTCTCACAGTTCGATGGTGCTTTGATATGAGGGGTGCAGTCGAGGAGGGTCTCACAGTTAGATGGTGCTTTGATATGAGGGGTGCAGTCGAGGAGGGTCTCACAGTTAGCTGGTGCTTTGATATGAGGGGTGCAGTCGAGGAGGGTCTCACAGTTAGCATGGTGCTTTGATATGAGGGGTGCAGTCGAGGAGGGTCTCACAGTTCGATGGTGCTTTGATATGAGGGGTGCAGTCGAGGAGGGTCTCACAGTTAGCTGGTGCTTTGATATGAGGGGTGCAGTCGAGGAGGGTCTCACAGTTAGCAGGTGTGGCTTCGATATGAGGGGTGCAGTCGAGGAGGGTCTCACAGTTCGATGGTGCTTTGATATGAGGGGTGCAGTCGAGGAGGGTCTCACAGTTAGCTGGTGCTTTGATATGAGGGGTGCAGTCGAGGAGGGTCTCACAGTTCGATGGTGCTTTGATATGAGGGGTGCAGTCGAGGAGGGTCTCACAGTTAGCTGGTGCTTCGATATGAGGGGTGCAGTCGAGGAGGGTCTCACAGTTAGCATGGTGGCTTTGATATGAGGGGTGCAGTCGAGGAGGGTCTCACAGTTCGATGGTGCTTTGATATGAGGGGTGCAGTCGAGGAGGGTCTCACAGTTAGCTGGTGCTTTGATATGAGGGGTGCAGTCGAGGAGGGTCTCACAGTTAGCATGGTGCTTTGATATGAGGGGTGCAGTCGAGGAGGGTCTCACAGTTCGATGGTGCTTTGATATGAGGGGTGCAGTCGAGGAGGGTCTCACAGTTAGCTGGTGCTTTGATATGAGGGGTGCAGTCGAGGAGGGTCTCACAGTTCGATGGTGCTTTGATATGAGGGGGTGCAGTCGAGGAGGGTCTCACAGTTAGCTGGTGCTTTGATATGAGGGGTGCAGTCGAGGAGGGTCTCACAGTTAGATGGTGCTTTGATATGAGGGGTGCAGTCGAGGAGGGTCTCACAGTTCGATGGTGCTTTGATATGAGGGGTGCAGTCGAGGAGGGGTCTCACAGTTAGCTGGTGCTTTGATATGAGGGGTGCAGTCGAGGAGGGTCTCACAGTTCGATGGTGCTTTGATATGAGGGGTGCAGTCGAGGAGGGTCTCACAGTTAGCTGGTGCTTTGATATGAGGGGTGCAGTCGAGGAGGGTCTCACAGTTCGATGGTGCTTTGATATGAGGGGTGCAGTCGAGGAGGGTCTCACAGTTCGATGGTGCTTTGATATGAGGGGTGCAGTCGAGGAGGGTCTCACAGTTCGATGGTGCTTTGATATGAGGGGTGCAGTCGAGGAGGGTCTCACAGTTCGATGGTGCTTTGATATGAGGGGTGCAGTCGAGGAGGGTCTCACAGTTAGCTGGTGCTTTGATATGAGGGGTGCAGTCGAGGAGGGTCTCACAGTTAGATGGTGCTTTGATATGAGGGGTGCAGTCGAGGAGGGTCTCACAGTTCGATGGTGCTTTGATATGAGGGGTGCAGTCGAGGAGGGGTCTCACAGTTAGCTGGTGCTTTGATATGAGGGGTGCAGTCGAGGAGGGTCTCACAGTTCGATGGTGCTTTGATATGAGGGGTGCAGTCGAGGAGGGTCTCACAGTTAGCTGGTGCTTTGATATGAGGGGTGCAGTCGAGGAGGGTCTCACAGTTCGATGGTGCTTTGATATGAGGGGTGCAGTCGAGGAGGGTCTCACAGTTAGCATGGTGCTTTGATATGAGGGGTGCAGTCGAGGAGGGTCTCACAGTTCGATGGTGCTTTGATATGAGGGGTGCAGTCGAGGAGGGTCTCACAGTTAGCTGGTGCTTTGATATGAGGGGTGCAGTCGAGGAGGGTCTCACAGTTAGATGGTGCTTTGATATGAGGGGTGCAGTCGAGGAGGGTCTCACAGTTCGATGGTGCTTTGATATGAGGGGTGCAGTCGAGGAGGGTCTCACAGTTAGCTGGTGCTTTGATATGAGGGGTGCAGTCGAGGAGGGTCTCACAGTTCGATGGTGCTTTGATATGAGGGGTGCAGTCGAGGAGGGTCTCACAGTTAGCTGGTGCTTTGATATGAGGGGTGCAGTCGAGGAGGGGTCTCACAGTTCGATGGTGCTTTGATATGAGGGGTGCAGTCGAGGAGGGTCTCACAGTTCGATGGTGCTTTGATATGAGGGGTGCAGTCGAGGAGGGTCTCACAGTTCGATGGTGCTTTGATATGAGGGGTGCAGTCGAGGAGGGTCTCACAGTTCGATGGTGCTTTGATATGAGGGGTGCAGTCGAGGAGGGTCTCACAGTTCGATGGTGCTTTGATATGAGGGGTGCAGTCGAGGAGGGGTCTCACAGTTCGATGGTGCTTTGATATGAGGGGTGCAGTCGAGGAGGGTCTCACAGTTCGATGGTGCTTTGATATGAGGGGGTGCAGTCGAGGAGGGTCTCACAGTTAGCTGGTGCTTTGATATGAGGGGTGCAGTCGAGGAGGGTCTCACAGTTCGATGGTGCTTTGATATGAGGGGTGCAGTCGAGGAGGGTCTCACAGTTCGATGGTGCTTTGATATGAGGGGTGCAGTCGAGGAGGGTCTCACAGTTCGATGGTGCTTTGATATGAGGGGTGCAGTCGAGGAGGGGTCTCACAGTTCGATGGTGCTTTGATATGAGGGGTGCAGTCGAGGAGGGTCTCACAGTTAGCTGGTGCTTTGATATGAGGGGTGCAGTCGAGGAGGGTCTCACAGTTCGATGGTGCTTTGATATGAGGGGTGCAGTCGAGGAGGGTCTCACAGTTCGATGGTGCTTTGATATGAGGGGTGCAGTCGAGGAGGGTCTCACAGTTAGATGGTGCTTTGATATGAGGGGTGCAGTCGAGGAGGGGTCTCACAGTTAGATGGTGCTTTGATATGAGGGGTGCAGTCGAGGAGGGTCTCACAGTTAGATGGTGCTTTGATATGAGGGGTGCAGTCGAGGAGGGTCTCACAGTTCGATGGTGCTTTGATATGAGGGGTGCAGTCGAGGAGGGTCTCACAGTTCGATGGTGCTTTGATATGAGGGGTGCAGTCGAGGAGGGTCTCACAGTTAGATGGTGCTTTGATATGAGGGGTGCAGTCGAGGAGGGTCTCACAGTTCGATGGTGCTTTGATATGAGGGGTGCAGTCGAGGAGGGTCTCACAGTTAGCTGGTGCTTTGATATGAGGGGTGCAGTCGAGGAGGGTCTCACAGTTCGATGGTGCTTTGATATGAGGGGTGCAGTCGAGGAGGGTCTCACAGTTCGATGGTGCTTTGATATGAGGGGTGCAGTCGAGGAGGGTCTCACAGTTCGATGGTGCTTTGATATGAGGGGTGCAGTCGAGGAGGGTCTCACAGTTCGATGGTGCTTTGATATGAGGGGTGCAGTCGAGGAGGGGTCTCACAGTTCGATGGTGCTTTGATATGAGGGGTGCAGTCGAGGAGGGTCTCACAGTTCGATGGTGCTTTGATATGAGGGGTGCAGTCGAGGAGGGGTCTCACAGTTCGATGGTGCTTTGATATGAGGGGGTGCAGTCGAGGAGGGTCTCACAGTTCGATGGTGCTTTGATATGAGGGGTGCAGTCGAGGAGGGGTCTCACAGTTCGATGGTGCTTTGATATGAGGGGTGCAGTCGAGGAGGGGTCTCACAGTTCGATGGTGCTTTGATATGAGGGGTGCAGTCGAGGAGGGTCTCACAGTTAGATGGTGCTTTGATATGAGGGGTGCAGTCGAGGAGGGTCTCACAGTTAGCTGGTGCTTTGATATGAGGGGTGCAGTCGAGGAGGGGTCTCACAGTTAGATGGTGCTTTGATATGAGGGGTGCAGTCGAGGAGGGTCTCACAGTTCGATGGTGCTTTGATATGAGGGGTGCAGTCGAGGAGGGTCTCACAGTTAGATGGTGCTTTGATATGAGGGGGTGCAGTCGAGGAGGGTCTCACAGTTAGATGGTGCTTTGATATGAGGGGTGCAGTCGAGGAGGGTCTCACAGTTCGATGGTGCTTTGATATGAGGGGTGCAGTCGAGGAGGGGTCTCACAGTTAGCTGGTGCTTTGATATGAGGGGTGCAGTCGAGGAGGGTCTCACAGTTCGATGGTGCTTTGATATGAGGGGGTGCAGTCGAGGAGGGTCTCACAGTTAGATGGTGCTTTGATATGAGGGGTGCAGTCGAGGAGGGTCTCACAGTTCGATGGTGCTTTGATATGAGGGGTGCAGTCGAGGAGGGTCTCACAGTTCGATGGTGCTTCGATATGAGGGGGTGCAGTCGAGGAGGGTCTCACAGTTAGCATGGTGGCTTCGATATGAGGGGTGCAGTCGAGGAGGGGTCTCACAGTTCGATGGTGCTTCGATATGAGGGGTGCAGTCGAGGAGGGGTCTCACAGTTAGCATGGTGCTTTGATATGAGGGGTGCAGTCGAGGAGGGTCTCACAGTTAGCTGGTGCTTCGATATGAGGGGGTGCAGTCGAGGAGGGTCTCACAGTTCGATGGTGCTTTGATATGAGGGGTGCAGTCGAGGAGGGGTCTCACAGTTAGATGGTGCTTTGATATGAGGGGTGCAGTCGAGGAGGGGTCTCACAGTTCGATGGTGCTTTGATATGAGGGGTGCAGTCGAGGAGGGTCTCACAGTTCGATGGTGCTTTGATATGAGGGGTGCAGTCGAGGAGGGGTCTCACAGTTCGATGGTGCTTTGATATGAGGGGGTGCAGTCGAGGAGGGGTCTCACAGTTCGATGGTGCTTTGATATGAGGGGGTGCAGTCGAGGAGGGGTCTCACAGTTCGATGGTGCTTTGATATGAGGGGGTGCAGTCGAGGAGGGTCTCACAGTTCGATGGTGCTTTGATATGAGGGGTGCAGTCGAGGAGGGGTCTCACAGTTCGATGGTGCTTTGATATGAGGGGGTGCAGTCGAGGAGGGGTCTCACAGTTCGATGGTGCTTTGATATGAGGGGGTGCAGTCGAGGAGGGGTCTCACAGTTCGATGGTGCTTTGATATGAGGGGGTGCAGTCGAGGAGGGGTCTCACAGTTCGATGGTGCTTTGATATGAGGGGGTGCAGTCGTGCAATCAGCTTCAAGTTCTCGTGGGCTCTAATAGATGGTAGATGCCCGCTGGAACGTCTCATGTGCTGGCTTTTTTCTTTCTGACTTGTTGTATTTTTAAGTGTAGTTCACATCTATTGGGCAGTAAATACTAAACAAAGACAAGATTGGTCCAAATTAATTTTATTACCCAACAAAACCAGCCAAATCAATACTTTGCATCAACCAAAGCAACCAATCCTGTACCTGCAACTGCCGAGAGCCAATCAGACTGTCAGCTCGACCGGAGCACAGACACAGCATCTTTCAATAACAATAAAGCGAGACGCGGACAGTTCAGTAATATTGCTCCATTCATATATATATTCAGGAGAGAAAGGCTTTGGCTGAAGGTGGAAACATGGGGAGTTAGGAGGCATTTTAGAGTAGTATTTAATGAGAGATTGTATTGGTAGTTCAGAGTCCATCGTACATGGACTGTTCAGTAATTGCTCCATTCATTCCTCAGGCAATGTCCATATTATAAATAGGGGTTTAAAACCCTAACAAGTTAATAAAAAATAAAAATCGATTTACTAAATAAAAACTCATTGTTTTTTTCTTTTATATGTATGTCATCCTTGTTCTTTATTTAAAAAATGTTTGGGACTATTTTCTTTGAACGTCTTTACTCAGTGGAAAGGTACCCGACGAATCAGTACAAGTTCAAGGTAAATCTAGGCTTTATGGTGTTTTTTAAAGAAAACAATAGTAAAAATAATTTTCTAGTGATGCTGCCCTCTCGGGATGCATAACTCCCGTTGTGGTCAACCATCACACAGTAGAGCCATCATCGACGGCACTATCACTTGATCAGAGCATCTGGCATCTCTCAATGTACAGTGGTTATAGTACTACAGTATTTCTTAAAGGCTTTAACATGTGTTTCCCTGCCTGAGGGACACAAGTGTTCTTACTTCTGTAACCTGCTTACCACACAAAATGTAATTGATTATTATGTACTGATCAGGAGAGTACTCATTGAGACCAGGTAGCGAGTACATTGAAGCCTCATTTACTGAGGTAGTAACACAAAAACACAAACACACCCAACACCTGGCAAAGGTCAACCTAAGTGAAAAATCACCCTGGGCTCAACTTAGACGCTCCCATCATGTGCAGCACCTCGTTCGACTCGTAATTAACAGGGCTTTCAAGAAACAAATACTAGGAGCACTGTACTCACTTCTGGCAAGTTGCCAGACGAGGGGTAAGTGACGAGTTTTATTCAAACTTCAGCCCAACCCTTTACCCTGTAGGGGATGCAGGTCCTAAAATGTTAGTATTGCTGTAAGAACCTTAGGAACCAGTCTTCCAAATTTTGTGAAACACTTTTGGTTTCAAGTCCCCCCACTGGTCATTAACCCCCTCTGAAATTTGAATTTTTGCTATTTCTACCAAGTTTAGGCCAAAATATCTCTCTTGGGGTGGGGGCTCGAAAATAACATCAAAAGATATTTTTGGATAGATGTTAATGAGATCTACAGGAATCAAGTAAAACATTTTGGTATGTGCGGATTTTGGATTTTTGGCAGATTTTTGAAGTTGCATTTGTCATGCATTCGAGTATTGATCATGGCCACTTTGGTGAGGCTAAAGCACCACATAGTCCTGACCAAACTGGCGTTATTCTTCAATTGTGCATTGTCTGAGGTTAGATCGAGAGTGACAGGGTGTGCTTCCAGTGGCACTAGCTTGGAGTAGAGGGGTTATGAACGTGCGTGTGATACTTAGATTTCTTTGTTACAGTGACACATTTAACACTACTGTAATAAGTTGAGTGGAAATGTGTTAGAAGACATGTACGTCAGTTTAAGAATGACGAGGGCAATGTCCCCAGAAAACTGTGAAAAAGAATTCAGCCAAAGAAATGGTAATCTTAGAAATGTCCACTAGTGGTCGGGAGGCACTTGAACGGGTCTCTCACAGGGATGATTAGCTCATTGAGGAGCAGCTGAAGTTAAGCTGTCTCCAAAGAAAGAATCGCGTAGCTGCAAAAATTAACAACATAAAATACTGTCATACCTATTCTGACCAGGAGCAGTCAAATGGACCGATTTACATGTAAAACATATTTTTATTTACATGTAAAACACATTATTATTTACATGTGAAACATGTTATTATTTACATGTGAAACATGTTATTTACATGTGAAACATGTTATTATTTACATGTAAAACATGTTATTAGTAACATGTAAAACATGTTATTTACATGTGAAACATATTATTTACATGTGAAACATGTTATTTACATGTGAAATATGTTATTAGTAACATGTAAAACATGTTATTAGTAACATGTATAACATGTTATTATTTGTATTCATCAGTCGGGACTTGCATGTATTGAAGTTTGATTATATCAGTCTGCATTCCTCAAGTGAGCAGTTGACATTTCTATTGTTTCAATGAGCCTCCTGCACAACCCCAATATGTAAAATCACCCCTAAATATAAAATCTTGCTTCCCCCTAAATGTAAAAATGATCTTTGCCCCTAAATGTAAAATATCTCCCCGTAAATGTAAAGAAATTACCCCTAAATGTAAAATCATCTGTTGCTAAATGTAATATATCTCCCCCTAAATGTAAAACCATTTAAAACTATGAACAACTCTCAACTTAAACACTAACTACTATACCAATAAAAAACAAATAACTTTTTACATCTAGGCAGAGGTGTTTTACATATAGGGGTAGAATTTTACATATAGGCGGAGACGTCTTGCACATTGTGAGTTATTTACATTTCGTGGTCAGTGTAGTACCAACCAGGACTGAGATTCTGATTCTTCCTCAAAGCTCTGCACATGTGAGAGGGGGCAGGGCAAAGCCCTGCTGATTTAAATGCCTTGTGTTTATTATTATTATTATTATTTCAAAAGGAAATGTATTGTAAATACTTTAGGGTTTATTTAAAACGAGTATGTTTTGGTAGTGTATGGTTTAAATGTATTTTGTGTTATTTAAAAATGTTTGGTTTGGCTGTGGTCTGGCAGGGGCTATCTCGTGAAAATGCGTGGTCGGCAGCGGCTTAATTATGAACAGAGTCGCTGTCGACCACACAGAAATTAGAAACCGTGTGCAGAAGGTGACCATCTCCAGATGAATGAATTGATTCATGTATTGCTGGTGTGGAGATGGTCTCCACATGAATGAATTGATTCATGTATTGCTGGTGTGGAGATGGTCTCCACATGAATGAATTGATTCATGTATTGCTGGTGTGGAGATCGTCTGCAGCTTTCCATGTTCAGGGTGGAGTGTTTGGAGGAGGAATGTAAGGAGAGTGAGAGTGAGAGTGAAAGTGAGAATATCGAAATCAAAAACGAAACTAAAAATAAAACTAGATTAGCCTACAGGATCAGTGAAGGCGGTCACCCAGCCTGACTGAGGTCCTGTTTTGTTTTTATGTGTTTGTTTACCTTTTTTATTTTGCTCTGTGAGCGGTGTTTTCTGTTTAAATATTTATTTTATTTTTGTGCAATAAAAACGGCGCACAGGAGTGCTTTCACCGCAGCACCTGTCTGTGTTGTCTGTCAGCTGCTCTGGGTACGTTCTCACCCTCGGCTACCCTGTCACACACTGTAACAAAGAACTCTAAGTATCACCTGCACGTTCATAACCTCTCAGCTCCAAGCTAGTGCCACTGGAAGCACACCCTGTCACTTTTTACTCTCGATCTAACCTCAGAATGCACAATTGAAGAATAACGCCAGTTTGGTCAGGACTATGTGGTGCTTTAGCCTCACCAAAGTGGCCATGATCAATACTCGAATGCATGACAAATGCAACTTCAAAAATCTGCCAAAAATCCAAAATCTGCAGATACCAAAATGTTTTACTTGATTCTTGTAGATCTCATCAACATCTATCCAAAAATATCTTTGGGTGATTTTTTGGAGACCCGGACAGGAAACGACGTGGCATCCGCGGATTGGAGGAGCGGATGCGCTCATTGACCAAGGGGTGATGTGATCTGTTCCTTTGTGATTATGTTAAATGACCAGGAGAACCTGTGCTGTGAAACGTGAGTGTTTTGTTTGTTTTTGTTGTTAATAACAGTTTGTAATTATTTGGACGACTAACACGATCCGGAGCTGTCGCCAAAAGCCAGCACTAAACCCGGATCAACAACACTGCACTTTTGAAACCTTCATTGCACCTGGATTATCGTTGTTTTGTCTGATTATTGATCACCTGCACACTGTTAAGCACTTTGCCACAGGTCCCTAATATCTTTTTCACACTGGCACATCCGAGCCGAGCCCTTACGGTACGGCTTGTTTCTCACTGGTCATTTTGTCAAGCCGAGCCGTGACACATCGA
>CM060273.1:12823659-12851558 GCA_030684275.1 Acipenser oxyrinchus oxyrinchus | reverse complement strand
GTTTCTGTTCTGTATCTGCAGGCTCGCAGGTTAGGTGTACTGGACACCACTGCAGGAAGTGCATTGGCGCAGGGCAGGCTCGCAGGTTATATTAGGGCTAGAAGAAGTTAACTTTTTAAGGCAGTAGTGAGGATCGCATCATCAAAAGTAATAACAGAATAAGGGAAATCAACCAAGATTTAAAAACACACGGTTTGTTTTATTAAACAGTAACATTAGTTGGCTATGTGTATAAGTGTTAAAGTTTGACGGTGCTATATATAAATATATGTTAAAGAAAAGGGCTTGTAACCAGGAGGTCCCCGGTTCAAATCCCACCTCAGCCACTGACTCATTGTGTGACACTGAGCAAGTCACTTAAATAATAATAATAATAATAATAATTTATATACATATAAAGCACACGTTTCACTCGTTAAACAGGAGAAGTATGCAAGGTAGTGATAATCGATTATAAAAAGAAAACAGATGGATAAATTAATGCATGAGTCAAAGGGGTCTCAGTCTGCACTTCAGGCTCCCGGCAATAGAAGGCACCAAGCTAACTGGACTTCCCTTACCAAGACCACGTGACCGTGACAGAAGTCACCTTATGAGGGCGTCATCTTGGTGAGGCGGAGGTGTGGGTATGTACATCCCGCCACTCGAGTCAAGTGAATTATATTAACACAGAACAGGATTGGTGTTCCACTGACTACAGGGGCGGGGCTTTGCAGCTGGAGGGAGTAGTGATGGTAAGAAAGGTGTGTCGGTGCCATAGCGGTTTTGTGTTCTGTTAACTTTTGTTTTTCTTTTTCTATGTACGGTGGCGATCCACAGAGGACTGAGAAGGTGGAAGGCACACGAGTCGTACACAAAGAATAGTGTTTTTTACCCAGCACTTCCTCCCTCCCTCCGACCCAGCCCTCCCTCCACTCACTCCCTCCCACCCAGCCCTCCCTCCCAGCACTCCCTCCCTCCCTCCGACCCAGCCCCTCCCTCCCATAATTTTGTTTCCATGTACTTTGTCTGGAAATTCCATTATTTCTACTGCGCGCTTGCACCTTCTTGCTCCTCAAGATTGTATTTCTTCTATTATTTGTACTTATAAAACAAGGAAGCTATTACTTGGATCATTAGTAACGTTAACTATTTGCTCCTATTTTTTTTTTTTTTTCGTTATCAGAATTTTGATAAGTAATAATTATCTACCTATTATGTGTTCATTTTAGCGTGGGTAAAACCAGGGTAAACATTATAACAAAACCGAGCATGCCATTCTCCATGACAGACTAAATCAGCATTTTATAGACACTGAATAAACTTAATTTTAAACTAATATCCTGTTAGGTCACTGCCTGTTACCAAAAAATAAATAAATAAAAATGTTTTACATTTAATTTTACTTTTGTCGACAAAATAAACTTCATACCTTGAAATTGTATCCACATTGTGATTTGTGACAGTATTTGTACTCCACTGTCCAATACGCTTTGCATTGTGGGCCTCGCGTGTATCTCCATTGGTGGTACAAACCTCAGTCATCTACAAATTGGGAAGCTCTATTAGCAATGTTTTCCAGCTTTATGAAAGACAAAGTGCGTGTTTAAAAAACTAATACTGGTAATTATGTGCGTGTTCACTCAGGGTTGATCATATAAACTGCAGCGTAAGGTCTCAGAAAAATGCTACTGCATAAAAAAATTAGTAGCAAATTTTGAGCAGCAAAATGCTACCAAATATCACGTTAACTTGAGCCTTGGTTATATGTTCTGTTCACCACGTGTTTGTGTGAAAAGCAACAGGGTGAAAGAAATCCCAAAACAAACCATTTTGCTGACCCCATAAAATGATGCAGTACCTCATATACACATGCAGTACACTGTAGATACTGAAGCTCATGTATACTGATGCAGTACCTCATATACACATGCAGTACACTGTAGATACTGAAGCTCATGTATACTGATGCAGTACCTCATATACACATGCAGTACACTGTAGATACTGAAGCTCATGTATACTGATGCAGTACCTCATATACACATGCAGTACACTGTAGATACTGAAGCTCATATATACTGATGCAGTACCTCATATTCACATGCAGTACACTGTAGATACTGAAGCTCATGTATACTGATGCAGTACCTCATATACACATGCAGTACACTGTAGATACTGAAGCTCATGTATACTGATGCAGTACCTCATATACACATGCAGTACACTGTAGATACTGAAGCTCATGTATACTGATGCAGTACCTCATATACACATGCAGTACACTGTAGATACTGAAGCTCATGTATACTGATGCACTATTGACACACCGACTTGTGTGCAGACACTTTAGTCCATATATGCACATGTACACACAGTATGTTTTAATAACTTCACAAGTCAACAAAGTAAACAAATGTCACAATCACAGATTGCTGCCAAGATCACTGTTACAGTACCTATTATCTCCAGACAGAGGCTCAAGTTACTATTGGAATTGTGTCAGTGGTGAGTCACTGCAGTTACAGTGTCACTGGAATTGTGTCAGTGGTGAGTCACTGCAGTTACAATGTCACTGGAATTGTGTCAGTGGTGAGTCACTGCAGTTACAATGTCACTGGAATTGTGTCAGTGGTGAGTCACTGCAGTTACAATGTCACTGGAATTGTGTCAGTGGTGAGTCACTGCAGTTACAATGTCACTGGAATTGTGTCAGTGGTGATTCACTGCAGTTACAATGTCACTGGAATTGTAGTTGAACCTTGGCACACCTGCACAATTGCATTTGTAATTACCATATACAGGCTAACTTCACTATAACGAACCCTTCTTATAACGAACACCCATTTTTAACGATCCCAACAGCAAGAACCGATTTTGTCAATGCAAATTAGTCCTATTAGAATGATCACGTACAGGATCGACCCCGGATACAACAATCTCAGTACTGACTGACACTGAACTTTCTCCAGTGTGTTATTCTCTCAGTGAAAACAAACACCATGGTTGACCAATTCAAAGACAGCGCTAATTCAAAGATGACCAATTGTAGTACGAATCATGCATGACGAATGCAATCTTCACACAAACAGCAACCAGGCAGCGGCGTGAGGAGCAATCACGCTGGATAGTTTTTTCAAGAGAAAGGACATGTAATTCCTATATTCAGCATGTAAGTGTACATTCTTCCCTTTTCATTTCTTTACTGTTTTCTTTTAAACATACCTGTAGCACAGGGGAGATTAGTGTTGGTGTAATTTATATGTGGAAACGGGTTTGTTTTGTGTGCTTTTGGAGTTATGTTTGATCAGATGATTGTTTACAGACTGAGACTTGCTGAATGCCTGTCTTCTGTGTGTCTCCCCTGTGCGTAACCATCGTTGGTAGCGTCACATGACCCGTTTGTTTCCTTTCTGTTTTGTGTTTAATAAATCCTGCTAGCCTGTGTCAGCGTTTCAACTCCAACTCCCATGTCTCTCTGTCTTGCAATGCGGTTACCCACACATGTGACACGAGTACCTTGTCACAATACCGCTTAACTGTTGCTCAATGTGAAGGAATCTTCAGAAAAAGTACAATATATTGATGTTCAATTCAAATTTGCCATTTTGTCATTATTCTAATATAGAATGCCAAACCCTATTATAGGATATTGCTGCTCTAGAAAGAGTGCAAAAAGAGCAACCAGAATTATCCGGGTTTAAAAGGCATGTCGTATGCAGCCAGGCTAAAAAGAACTGAATCTATTCAGTCTTGAACAAAGGAGACTACTGTGGCGATCTGATTCAAACATTCAAAATTTTAAAAGGTATTGACAATGTCGACCCAGGGGACTTTTAGACCTGAAAAAGAAACAAGGACTGGGGATCCTAAATGGAGATTAGATAAAGGGCATTTAGAACAGAAAATAGGAGGCACTTTTTACACAGAGAATTGTGAGGGTCTGGAACCAACTCCCCAGTAATGTTGTTGAAGCTGACACCCTGGGATCCTTCAAAGCGCTGCTTGATGAGATTCTGGGATCAATAAGCTACTAACAACCAAACGAGCAAGATGGGCTGAATGGCCTCCTCTTGTTTGTAAACTTTCTTATGTTCTTATGTAGTGAACACCCTGATATAACAAACATTACTCCAGGTCCCATGGGGTTCATCACAGCACTCCAAGCTGAATCATTCAAAAGATCCATGTGTTTTACATTGAGCGAACATTCTTCTCGCATTTTCAGCCCCTTTTAGTGACCCCCATTTGTTTGAAAAACTTTATAGTACGTTTCTGTATTTGTACCTCTGATTAGTGCTTGGTAGAACAACATGTTAATATGTGGTACAATTTATTACTTTTAGTGTAATTGTAATTATAATTTAGTGCTGGGATAAATATCTGAATATTCGAAGGAACATTTTTGACATGTATTCGGATACAAAAATCAGATGTTCATATTCGCTACAAATGACAAAAATACCTTGCACTTATTTACCATCTCACCAGAATTTGTGCAACAGTTTTCAAAAAATGGCAAATGAAAGAGAGCTCTGTGTGATCTGTGAGATAAATTATACATAAAAAAGAACACAGGATCAACACAGCAGCTCTTGAGCCTCTATTTAAAAGTTTTAGACAGCAAAAAGTAAACAAAACAGATTATGCACGATCGCATAGTGATCTCCATGGAAAGCCATCTGGGACAAAATGTGTTGTGCTGCTTTAGAGCGAGCCAGACTCTCATTTCCTGAAAATGTTGTGTAGTTATTTTTATAGATTGTATACATTATATATTTTTGTTGCGACTTTCTGTTATGTGGAATGTAATAAGCGAGAACCAAAACAGTGATTTTTTTCCTTCACTTTACAACACCATTTTCACGTTTTATTTATTTGAAGTGTTAAAAGTTAAATTTCAGTTGCTTGTTCAGCTACAAAAGACACGAGTAAACCTCATGTTATCACTTTATGAAAACGTGTTTATGGAGGGCTCCCGAGTGGCACATCCGGTAAAGGCACTCTCGTGGAGCGCAGGATGTGCCCTGGTCCAGGTCCAGGCTATTCCACTGCCGACCATGGGCCGGGAGCTCCCAGGGCGGTGCACAATTGGCTAAGTGCTGCCGGGTGGGGAGGGCTTAGGTCGGCCAGGGTGTCCTCGCCTCACCGCACCAGCGACCCTGTAGACTGGCGGGCACCTGCAGGCTTGCCTGCAAGTTGCCCAGAGCTGTGTGGTCCTCCGGCGCTGTAGCTCTGAGGTGGCTGCATGGCGGGCCTGCAGAGTGAAAAGTAGCGGACGGCTGACGGCAGACATTTCAAAGGACGCGTGTCCGTCTTCGTCTCTCCTGAGTCAGCGGGGGCAGTCGTGAGCGGGTTGAAAGAAAAATAATAATTGTTCTTTCAAAATTGGGAGAAAGTGAGAAAAAATATTTGCTGAATTAAAAAAAAAAAAGGTGTCTATGGCCACTGTTTACTGTGAAGAAATGGCAATGGCAAGGAATGAAAAAAGAAATAAATACAAAACAGTGTCAACGTTATGTACGATTTACTTCAGAATAAACAAAACAGCGTTTAACTTGAGCTGCTATTTGGCATCCTTTGTTTTGTAGTTAATTCACTGGGTAAAGCAAGTCCTACACAATGTATTCTTTACTCTATTTTAACGTGTTACATATTGTAAGGTCTTGCTGCAAACTAAAGGCACACACACAGGGGCCACAGCCACACCCCTGCCCTGCTGTTTTCTGCCGCCTTACAGATCAATATAGTGGCTTTTATTACTTTTGAAAAACGAGCGAATATCCAAGCGAATATTTCAATTATGAGCGAATATCCGAACATGAAAATCCTGTGTTAGTCCCAGCACTATTATAATTGCAATTGCAGCAGCATAATTGTAACTAATTGTACTTAAACAAAATAGCATTGTAATTAATTATAATTGACCCCAGGTTTGCCTATCTCCATTTTAAAATATGGCTTTTATTTGAGGTGGGTGAAAGAGCATGGAGCAGGAGGATGAGCTCACTATGAGGAAAAGAAACAAACAAAACGCCCAACTCACCAGCACGATGTTCCATCACAGAATCCACAACTTACTGCAAGCGATTCCTGAAAAACACAGAGCAGCCCAGTTACAATCTCCAGCGCACAATACAAAGGAGCTTTCCTTTTGAGGATCCAGGCCAAACACAAATGAAAGTGGAAGTAACTTTGTGAAACAGCTCGGGTCCAGCAAGCGGCACAGCTCACCACAGAACTGAGCTACAATGAGGAGCCCTGCCTGCTTTCCAGCTGCACTGTAGCTCCAACCATGAGATCTTCCAGCCCGATGGCGTTCTCAGCGCTCACTAGTGGTGCTGCACTGACAATGTGACTGTACAATTAAGACTGTAAAAGTTTAAACAATACAAATCTAAAAATCCAAGCCAGAGTATTTTACTAAATGTTTGAATTTCTATTGCTCCAAAATGGAATCATTACCAGTTCTCTAAATCTGCCTTTACTAGGTTTGAGCCTGTTTGGAGCTTGTCTTGTGAATGCTAAGAGCCTGCACGGGCAGCCTTTCCGTCCTGTTAATCATGCCTGGTTGAAAGGCCACATTGGCACATGATTGAATGCCCTGTTCACACTAGCATTTTTATACTGGTATCGTTGCGGAACCGTACCGAAACATCTGTCCAGACTGAGGTTCTTATCGGTGTCGTACCGATATAACTGTATCAGTATGAAACTCAAAAAACAGCAGGTTTCATACCAGTACTGTTTCGATACGACTCGGAACAGCTTAAGTGTGGACAGGTAAACCGACACGGTATCCATACAGTTAAGTCAATATTCTGAAGCATGCGCACGTCCTGCTTTACAGTTTAAATACTTTAAACAGCTTTACAGTTTACGGTGAGCAGTACCTTTATCATGGCTACACCAAAAAATAGGTGATACAAGTGATCACGGTGCCACTTAGGGGAGAGATGCGGTGCTCCATCTTGCTGAATTGTGGGGAGACAACTGTGCCCAACAGCAACTCAATGGGTACCGTCGAAACACAGAGGTGTACCGGCAGATTGCTGCTGATCTCCACAAAATTAGCGATGAGGACTATGAGGTAAAGCATACTGCAGAGCAGTGCTGCTCTAAAATAAAATCCCTTGTGAGGTGCCACTAGCGAACAGGTCAGTGATGAAAAGGAAGACCCAGTATATACAGTACTGTGCAAAAGTTTTAGGCAGGTGTGAAAAATGCTGTAAAGTAAGAATGCTTTCAAAAATAGACATGTTAATAGATTATATTTATCAATTAACTAAATGCAAAGTGAGTGAACAGAAGAAAAATCTAAATCAAATCCATATTTGGTGTGACCACCCTTTGCCTTCAAAACAGCATCAATTCTTCTAGGTAAACTTGCACAAAGTCAGGGATTTTGTAGGCATATAGTCAGGTGTATGATTAAACAATTATACCAAACAGGTGCTAATGATCATCAATTCAATATGTAGGTTGAAACACAATCATTAACTGAAACAGAAACAGCTGTGTAGGAGGAATAAAACTGGGTGAGGAACAGCCAAACTCAGCTAACAAGGTGAGGTTGCTGAAGACAGTTTACTATCAAAAGTCATACACCATGGCAAGACTGAGCACAGCAACAAGACACAAGGTAGTTATACTGCATCAGCAAGGTCTCTCCCAGGCAGAAATTTCAAGGCAGACAGGGGTTTCCAGATGTGCTGTCCAAGCTCTTTTGAAGAAGCACAAAGAAACGGGCAGCGTTGAGGACCGTGAGACACAGTGGTCGGCCAAGGAAACTTACTGCAGCAGATGAAAGACACATCATGCTTACTTCCCTTCACAATCGGAAGATGTCCAGCAGTGCCATCAGCTCAGAATTGGCAGAAAACAGTGGGACCCTGGTACACCCATCTACTGTCCGGAGAAGTCTGGTCAGAAGTGGCCTTCATGGAAGACTTGCGGCCAAAAGCCATACCTCGGCGTGGAAACAAGGCCAAGCGACTCAACTAAGCACGAAACACAGGAACTGGGGTGCAGAAAAATGGCAGCAGGTGCTCTGGACTGATGAGTCAAAATTTGAAATATTTGGCTGAAGCAGAAGGCAGTTTGTTCAGCCGAAGGGCAGGAGCGGTACACGAATGAGTGTCTGCAGGCAACAGTGAAGCATGGTGGAGGTTCCTTGCAAGTTTGGGGCTGCATTTCTGCAAATGGAGTTGGGGATTTGGTCAGAATTAATGGTCTCCTCAATGCTGAGAAGTACAGGCAGATACTTATCCATCATGCAATACCATCAGGAGGCATCTGATTGGCTAAATTTATTCTGCAGCATGACAACGACCCCAAACATACAGCGAAAGTCATTAAGAACTATCTTCAGCGTAAAGAAGAACAAGGAGTCCTGGAAGTGATGGTATGGCCCCCACAGAGCCCTGATCTCAACATCATCGAGTCTGTCTGGGATTACATGAAGAGAGAAGCAACTGAGGCAGTCTAAATCCACAGAAGAACTGTGGTTAGTTCTCCAAGATGTTTGGGCCAACCTACCTGCCGAGTTCCTTCAAAAACTGTGTGCAAGTGTACCTAGAAGAATTGATGCTGTTTTGAAGGCAAAAGGTGGTCACACCAAATATTGATTTGATGTAGATTTTTCTTCTGTTCACTCACTTTGCATTTTGTTAATTGATAAATATAATCTATTAACATGTCTATTTTTGAAAGCATTCTTACTTTACAGCATTTTTTCACACCTGCCTAAAACTTTTGCACAGTACTGTACATGTGTGTGTGTGTGTGTATGTGTGTGTGTTTGTCTATATATATATGCATTATGTTAGGGTTACAAATACCAGGTTATATACACAAGTAGAACACTGTAATCACATCAATGGAATGAGTGACGTAATAACAAAGTTAGTACAATAATACAGTGCACATGTTTACAAAGTGGTGGATACTATGCATCTTGCATTTCTTATTATTTCTGTTAGACTAACAAACTGTAATGACAGGTATTTTGTCAAAAAACACAATTGACAGATCTACTGTAGTAAAATAGTTAATAACTTTGTTTTTCTAAGAATATATTGAAATAATTTGCAAAATCTGATACAATATTTTCTAGAGCAATAACGTCAGTGGGAATACATGGGTTATGTTTCGTTGATGGATGTTTTGGTTAAATCTTCAGGTGAAATGGATCTTTGAGAGGGTTGTAGTGATCAAGGTCTCTGGAAAGCTTTTCAGGTAAACGCAGCCTCTTATCCTCACTAACACATTCGATTATTATTATTAAAAATATTAGTGCTGCAAGTCACTGGTTACGATATTATGATGTTTTAATAGATCACTTTACATATTCAGATTATTACTTAATACATTTTTTGAATTTACTTTATATACTTCATTTACAAACATTTCAGATACAGAAGATGATTCGAAGAGAACAGTAGGGACGAGTTGGGCAAAGAAAACGGGCAGCGGGCAATATTATTGATAATTATGTGTGACCCTCGAATTACAATCCATCCAACAGCGGCAGATGTTTTATGGTGAGGGGGGAGAAAAGGAAAAGGGAAACCTTGCAGTAATAATGAACACTATCGCTGCAATGGAAGAACAAGCAGAGAAGAACTTCAGAGAGATGCAAGACGCACGGCTCAAGTTGGAATTACCTGCAGAGGAGCGAAGGTGAGAGAGTGAGAACAAGTTCCTCTGTAAACTTCTGCAAATGCAGATGGATGCCTTTGGAACTCTGCTCCTCAGAAGCTGCAGCACCATCTCAATCTCCTCCACAATACCCCCATCACTGGCAGCTGCCCTGTGGTGGAGATGCTCAGGGATCATGGCAAGGACAATACTCCAATACTAAACAATTTCCACATGTGCACATTCCTCCACCACACCATAATGAGATATTAAATAAACAACAGTCGTGTCCCTCACCTCAGCACTTTTTTTTCTGCCTTATACCGTTATGTTTTATCAGTAACAACAATAATAATAATAATAACAATAATAATAATAATAATAATAATAATAATAATAATTTGTTCACTTGTTTATGCCTTCACTAGTCAATGTTTTATTCGTTTTTATTCAAAGTGGTAGGCCTACTGTAAAAAAAAAAAAAAAAACACTGCCGTGTGATAGTTTAAAATAAGCTGGTGAGGGTGGATTAAAGCCCTAGGAAAGCAATGTTAATTAATAAAATTATACTAAATGCAAGATTTAAAAGAGTTAAGATTTAAAAACAGATATAAAATAACTGAACAATGTGTAAATCTGTATGTACATTGTGGTTTTGATAATACTGTAGCGACCCGGGCACCGTCTGTGTCTGCTGGACTTGTATGCTGTCCCGTTTGTTTGTCTCGTCTGTCTTGTCCTGTGTTTGTGTTGCATGTATTGTTAGGGTGCTACTACGCCTAGTACTTGATGGGGGTGTTTAGGGATATTGTTTAGTCCACCCCGCTGCAACCGTGTGGACCGAGTCGGTCGGAACCATCCCTCGTTCCACTCCAGGAATGCTGCTTGCAGGGAGAGAGGCGAGGGATGGATCCGACTGGTTGGTCAGGGCGGGAAAGAGGGTGCAGAGAGTTGAAGGCTCAAGCGCTGAACGTCAGAGAGAACAGAGCAGTCAGAGTGTAGGGTGAGAGACAGCCAGTGAGACTGGGCCTGTGAGAGACTGAAGCCTGAGCGACAGAGTGAGAGCCAGAGAGAGAGAAGCATGAGGAAGTGAAAGCAAGAGTTAGTGGGTGAGGGAAATATTTAGTTTTCTTTGTTGTTTTTGTGTGCGGTCTTGGCCCAAACAGGGGCCGTGCTATTTTATTAATAAATCGATTATTATTTGCACCTGATGATCACCAAGGGCACAGTTCATTACAATACTAAAACTGTAATGTGTCTATAAAAGACCAATTTCTTTTGAAATTCAATTTTCCTGTACCCAGGATGCCTGGGCATTCCTTATATACTGTGCATTCAGGCCATCTGGATCAACATTATAGGGGCGTTCAGGCTTCCATCCACACATCATTAAACTCCTCCCCATGCGTTTCACAGATGTTGTGGAGTGTAAAACAAGCACCTACAGACTCTGGTTGCGAGGACATGTGGCAGTCATAGCGTTTTAATAACAACGCCATCTGCCTTTCAGACGACCAAATCCATCCTCAACCCCCATATGGGCCAGTGACTGTCTATGACTGCATTTCTTTTGAGATTCACTTTGGGTTCCGTGTCTTGGGAAAGGTTTCAGTAGCCAAGGCAATAATGGATATGCGGGGTCACCTAATAGAAATATAGGCACTTCTGTTCCGGCTATACATTTTGTTTAAGGAGGAAACAGCATGCCGTTGTTGCCATGGCGAAATAGATCTGAACCTACACCTATGGTCAACAACTCCCTGTATAATAACAGAGTGCCACCCCTTTCGATTGAAACAGTCGCTGTGGTGTTCAGCCGGAGCAACGATAGGAATAGGAGAGCATCTATCACACCACCAACTTGAGGAAATCCCCACTTTTGTTCAAACCCATCAATGACATCACGGAAAGCCTCTCCAGCAGGGAACTGCACATACAATGGCATTAAATGCCTAACAACGGCTGTACAAAATTATTTTGTAATTGTACGGGCTGTTGATCGTCCTATACCAAATAAGTGTCCCAGTGACAGATATTCAATACTTGTCAAAAGTCGCCATAATGCAACCAAGATTCTTTTGGAAATAGGGACAGGCTGTCGCAATATTGTACATTGTTTCCCAGTAATGGGCTCCACTTCCCTGCAGAGGTACTGAAAAGTTGCCCTGGACAGTCTTACATTTTCTACCCAGTCTCTGTTACTCCAAAAATTAAGAGCATCAAACCATAAACCAGACTCTGCGGTAGAGTCCTGCATTGGGTCGGTACCGAGGGCCCGTGGGTGAACCGCAAAGCGGGTCGGGTTCGGTCAGAACTTTTCGCAGTTTGCGGTTCAGTGGCTCCTCTATGAAAGCCGTTTCATACAACAATACACAAATAGTGCTGATATTTAACATCAAATTAGAGAAAGTTTCAATTTGGGAAATAGTGAACAATGGACTTCAATTTCCTCTTCTCATTCAATCACAAAAACATGAACAAGAAAAATCCAAAACACACACATGAACCACTCTTATCTTAGAAGGATCTGATTTCAGAGCCCTTTGAGCAATTACTATATCCATCTCTATTTGAGTCCATTACCAGCCTTCTGTGTCCAAACGAAAGGGTCAGGGCTCCTCCAGTAAAGGCACAACCATGCATTGAGAGGACTTTCCAATTGGGCATTTCAAACTGGGTAGCAAGCGAAGGTAAAATTAATAAACATCTGATAGATGAGAAAATGAGGGGGCAGGGAATATGTGTACCTGGTAAATCACTGTCACCTGATTAAGGCCTTTATAGTTCACCTCCATCTATCAAAACACTCAATCTTAAGATAGAAATATTAAAGGTAATTAGTTCAGTTTTGTCTTTACCAACTGAAGACCTTGATAAAGGCTTCTACTCAAATTGTCAACTGGTACAGTACTAGTTTCTTTTAGCACTTCTATTGATCCACAGATACATGGAGTCTGGGTTCCTTTACTGCAAGATATCCATCAGAAGACTATCTATAGGATAAGAATATAAATATATCTAACCCTCGGCACAATGCTGTGTGCAAGCCGGTCTTCAGAACAGAAAATAGGAGGCACTTTTTTACACAGAGAATTGTGAGGGTCTGGAACCAACTCCCCAGTAATGTTGAAGCTGACACCCTGGGATCCTTCAAGAAGCTGCTTGATGAGATTCTGGGATCAATAAGCTACTAACAACCGAATGAGCAAGATGGGCTGAATGGCCTCCTCTCGTTTGTAAACTCTTATGTTCTTATGCATTTGCAGTTATTTTATTAAAACACAGCAGTTGAGCAGGATCACAGACTACCGCCCTACTCTTGCTTGGATGGCAAAGGCCACATCTTTATAGACACACTGTGACATTTGCATAATAAAAATAACAACACTCAAGCAAGCTGCCAAATTCACAATCGCCCTTCACAGTCCTGCACATGCTCAGAGAGCCTCGCTCTTAAAAACAGGCCTGAACAGTTTCTAAAAGCTACCTCAGAGCAGCAACGGGACTAAGAGAGGAGACACAAACCTCAGAGCAGCAACGGGAGAGAGAGAGAGAGAGAGAGAGAGAGAGAGAGAGAGAGAGAGAGAGAGAGAGAGAGAAACCTCAGAGCAGCAATGGGACACAGAGAGGAGACACAAAGCCACAACCACCATTAGTGCCTGGATGCCAATATCATTGTGAAGAGCAAAAGGGAGAGTGCCCTTATGGAGACAGCTGAGAAGGATCAAGGCCCATAGCGTATCACAAACCAGATATCTGGAATCTGGAATTTCAAAACCAGGATCTTCTGCCAATGTGTCCTCAGCTCAAATCAGAGTCTCAATATCTTCCTGCTTCAATCTCGGAAAACAGAAAGGCTGCTTCAGTTGCCAAATAGCAGCATTTACATGCCACCAAAAGGAAGACCAAGGTCCACTGTTATACACCACACCACACCGCACCACACTGCACTGTATTGGAGGTTGGAGATGAGGCATTAGATAGTATTCAAGTACAGTCTGTTTGTTTCTATAAACAGAATCTTTGAGAGTGCAGAGCCCTGTCAACGTTACACACTAAATCACAAAGCAGCAATACGAAGATGGGGACACAGGGCTCATAGCTCTAGGTTAAGACAGGATCATTTGTTTCCCCCCAAACTTTCAAATTAAGCAACGGTTTCTAGAGGCTAACTATTAGTATTAGTAAACTATTCCACATTATAAGCTGCAATCAGCTTAAAAGGAATGTGGGCCGATAAGGAACGACCTGGTCTTTACTGAGCAGTACCACCGGGCCACACAAAGAAATGTGAGAAAAGAACAGCCATGACTTTAGTGAGAATCTGGAAACCAATTTCAGGAACGGTACCAATTTCAGGAACGGTATTTTACATAATCACAGTGTGCTAAGCCACAGGGGAGAGGTGCAATGAAACACCATTACTGGTGTTAATAAGGTACTAAATAATTAAGCAAACAAACAGACGATCTGACTACGCAATGCTAGTGGAAAGGTGTTTGCACACTGAAAGAAAACCCCACCACTGTGAAAACACCCAGCTGTTTAAACCATCCTGCTGTGGTGTCACATGGGCAGCAGGACAATCCCAATCCGTTTGTTACAGGAGTCTGTAGGGTGCTGGAAAAGGAGACTATCATCGGCAATACAGAAGCACAGGACTGAAGGAGCCGTTCCTTCAACACATTCTGTAAAGCACTGTGAAGTACAGTAACTCATCACATGTGGCACAATTATGGCAAAACTGTGTTAGGCTCCAATATGTAAACAAAAAAAGATGCAGATTAAAACTTAGTTATGCAACAAGAACTTCAAGAATACTTTCACTGATCTGCAGCAGCACCTGCTAGAACAGCATCACTGTAACATAGCTAGAGTCAGCTGTGCTGCAATAATAGATGTGCTTTACTGACCCACTTACAAACATGCTTTCCAGCTGCAGGTAGTTTTAGGCTGAAAACTTGACAGCACTATAAAATCAACACTCATTGGTAGAAGTGCTCATAAAATACTGGACTAAATAGTAAAACAAAACATACAAAGCTAGTGCCCAAGCTTGTGTTAAATGTAACTGTAGCGTATACCTGTCTACACTCTACTCCCAATTACAGCAGGCTGTGCTCACTGTCCTGTTTGAATCATTCAAAAGTAGTTTCAGATACACGAAACAGGCCCCAACCCCACAGCTGCAAGTTTATGAAGGACACCAACTAACTTTTTCCAGTTGGGCTTTTAACCCTTTCCTGCCCTGGGTATGTTCACATACCTGTTTAATGCCTATTTTTCAATGTTAAATACACTGGACAGCAAAGGGTTAAAATGTTTAAACTTTACAGATGTGATCGCGTCACAGTCGCACACTTCTATTTTTAAAACCACAATCCTCCTGATCAGTAAACAGGACTTGCAATGGGTACAATTCCATTATACAGGTTGCTGTCTAGTCACACTGTGGTTCCCTTGCTGGAGTGCGCTGCCCAAGAAAAAAAGGATTCTTACGAACAAGGTGTGAGAGTGGAACTGTTGCCATTATGAAAAATACATAAAGCTCCTCCTCACATCAAGGGCCTTGTGTGTTGACAAGTCCAGAGCTGGGCAGCATGGTTTGTTGAAACCAGCCTTCCCTTGAACAAGTTTCTGCCACCTCAGAGCTGCGCAGCTGAAGAGGCTCACAAACATGTTAAACACTGATGTTAGTCCTAAATGTTTAAACAGTAGGATTAAACACATTTCATTTTTTAAATTTTAATATAGTGGGATTATTGGTAACCAATCAACTGTATAAATCTCAACTCTCTCTAATCTTACACTGCGTCGTTATGAATAGTAACTTCCACAGGAGTAACAATCAGCATTTGTAATCAAACGAATCATACCGCTTCTTCACCTTTAACTACCTACAGCGTCATACTGGACCTTTAAAAATCTAACCCGTTATCAAACTAGCGTGCCTTATAGAATTTATCACTGCCAGACCTTGCTTCTACTGTATAACTTGCCTTGGAATTGACACATATCTGAAGCAGGCATGGAACTGTAATATTATACAAAGACTCAGTAGCTCTGCAATGCAAAACATCATAATAAAACACTTCAAATATAAATTTGAGTGCTCAAGTCACAATATAAAACCAATAGAGACAGCACAACAATAACATTCTAATTAGCCTGGTTAAGTTTATACAGTGCTCCCCTTTATAAGGCAGCCCTTTATACAGCAGAACAGGTTATAAGGCAGTGCAATCATGGCTCCCATTTGCCCCATCATGCCATTACACCAACACTAGCAGTCTCATTATAAGGAGGAACACAAACAGCACAGTCTCTTATCTACGGCTCCCGACTACAGCGTTAAAGGGGGAGCAATGTATAAAGTTTGCCAATTTAGTGAAAGCATGGAGTTCACTTTGAATAGAAGTATTATTCAAAATGAACTTCGATGTCTTGGACAGATTTCACGCCGCGTAGAGCTGCTGTGCTTTTAAAAGCCACACTGTGTAGCCATCAGCCTGCAACGCTGGTCTGGTGATAACAAATAACAAAGCCCCCCACCACGTACTTACTAACAGGTTAAGAGCTTGGTAATATTAGAAATCCACTGTGCTGCAGATGGAAGTATCCTGCCAGTGTATCGAGTGCAGGGCTCCAGCCATCCCTTTCACTGCATGTTCTCGATCAGAGGCTTCACGTCATCTACAGCCTGCCCCAGAAAAAAAACTGTTCACCGCAGGGACGAGTGTCCCACTTCCTGAGAAACCCATTGGCTTTTTACAGAAATCTTTACTTATTCTTCTTCCTCTTCGTGATAAAGTGGGTTACAAAACTACTCGGAGGACGACAGAGAGAATAAACGCTTTTCTATTGTTGGATTACAAAAGTGCCCTTGTAAATGCTCTAGGATATAACCTGGCACTCTGGCTCTCACCTGTATACCTGTGGAAATGCATTCATCTCATGATTTGGAGGAGAAACACAACATTTCATTAACTTGCACCTGGTGGGAAAACATTTTGAGAAAGTTACGAAATGAACGGATGAAATGCCTAATGACATTCCAATAAGACACAGTGCAGGTTTAAAATATCAAAAAACAGATCCCTCCTCCATAATCCTGACAGCAGTGTGCAGGCCAAGGAAATATAAACACATCACTGATGAACAAGGTACGAGATAGTGGATCTGGTAAGCAGTCAATGCAAAACCCTTGTGTCCCCTTGCCTCACGGCGTTAGTCCCAGGGATGGAAATAAGACTCATAATTCACAGCAGTTTCACACATTCCAGGTGTTACCAGGAGCTTGATTAGATATGCAACAGGTTCAGGACCAAACTGCTATGTAATGGGATCCTTATTTCCATTCCTGTTGTGTAAAATTGAACCTGATTGTGAAACGCACACTGCAGCTTTAAAATCAGCTGAAACAACTGGTGGTGTTTAAGACAAACTCTGTGAAGGGTGTGTTCCTGAAGCAGGAATGTGCCTGCAGCGTGTACCTGAAGCAGGTCTTTGCAAAGACTTGCCTGCTCGGATCAGCCTGCTTCCAGAGCACATTCCAAAGCCATCCAGATCAGGAACCCCTCTTTGCTTCTTGACTGATGAACAGTGCAATTCAGACTCAGCTGAAACAGGCCAGGGTAGGCTTGACCGGCCCTCGAATTGCTAACCATACATACAGTCTGCATTGCAATCTGCCTGTAGATCCCAGTGCAGGCAGGGTGCCTGTTTGGTCACGCAGGCACACAGACAGAAGCATCCTTCACTCACTGCAGGTTTGCAGGGGTGGAGAACAAGGGGAGATATCATCACTAAAGAGGGAATGTACTTCATGGAATTAACACTAGAACTGCCACGGCAGTCATTGTGACGGTTTTCACTTTTAAAATTTAAATTACTCTGTGTGTGTGTTAAAGATCCGCTACAATACGCTTATTTTATATGTATACAAGCCAGTTTTATCTCTACCTCCTCTGAGTTTACAGCAGTATGTATTTGAATAAAATATTGCTCTTGACGTCTAGATATGTGTTATCCAAATCTTTATTGCAATCCTCTCAATTCCTTGGAGAACTGCCATCTGTCTGTCTACGTGAGCATATATAGTCTGCTGTCTTATAATATTAGTATTACAAGAACTTTTCGATAAATCTTGATATTTTTGCGTTTTGATTTGAGAGCAACTTCAGATATATTTGCATTGGCAGCAGAAATTTGGAACGACTTCATTGAAAACAGCATTGCCTGTTTCAAGCTAATCATAAAACATTACATGGACAAGCACCTGTTTCTGACAAAAGCACAGTGTCGCTGGACACAATGCACGTCAAACAAACCAGTCAAATTTGGGATCAAGTTTTGGCTGGCAGCGGACGCTACCCCTACCTGTGCAAAGATGAAACTCACCCAGCTGGTCAGAGACTGGATGACAATGTGGTACTTAGGCTCATGTAACCGTGCTTAGAGTGTTACCAATGACATTTTTATTTCTCTGTAATTAGCAAAACAGGTGAAGAAAAAAAACAAAAAACAGCCTGGTTGGAACAGTAAACAAAGCGAGAAGAGAGTTTCCACCATCTGCGCAAAACTTAGTAATCAGTGAAAGCAATCACGGTGCCAAGTAACTAAATGCAATAAAAATAAAACTTCTGATATCTGTGTCCAGTGTGAAAGAGCAGTATGTGGTAAATGCACACGACAAGTTGATAAGCGTTACATCTGTGTGGATTGTGCTAATATGGGGGCTACTTTGAAGTGCGTTTCGCTGAATCGCATTCCGTTACACAATGTGAATGGAGTTATTTTCTTTTTATACATAATTATTTTGATTTTACAATTCTGTATGTAGGCCTACATATAACCAATTTACAGAAAAATGATCTAGACAGCATTCAGAACTGGGCAGACACATGGCAAATGAAATTTAATAGAGAAAAGTGTAAAGTATTGCAAGCAGGCAATAAAATGTGCATTATAAATATCATATGGGAGATACTGAAATTGAAGAAGGGAACTATGAAAAAGACCTAGGAGTTTATGTTGACTCAGAAATGTCTTCCTCTAGACAATGTGGGAAGCTATAAAAAGGCCAACAAGATGCTCGGATATATTGTGAGAAGTGTTGAATTTAAATCAAGGGAAGTAATGTTAAAACTTTACAATGCATTAGTAAGACCTCACCTAGAATATTGTGTTCAGTTCTGGTCACCTTGTTACAAAAGGATATTGCTGCTCTAGAAAGAGTGCAAAGAAGAGCAACCAGAATTATCCCGGGTTTAAAAGGCATGTCGTATGCAGACTGGCTAAAAAGAATTGAATCTATTCAAACATTCAAAATCCTAAAAGGTATACACAATGTCGACCCAGGGACTTTTTGACCTGAAAAAGAAACAAGGACCAGGGGTCACAAATGGAGATTAGATAATGGGGCATTCAGAACAGAAAATAGGAGGCACTTTTTTACACAGAGAATTGTGAGGGTCTGGAACCAACTCCCCCAGTAATGTTGTTGAAGCTGACACCATGAGATCCTTCAAGAAGCTGCTTGATGAGATTCTGGGATCAATAAGCTACTAACAACCAAACGAGCAAGATGGGCTGAATGGCCTCCTCTCGTTTGTAAACGTTCTTATGTTCTTATGTACAGCTGGTTACACAATATTTTCTTTTGAAATGTTTATTTTAATATAGTTTTCATTTTTTGAAGTCATGTTATGCAGTAGGCTAATGTGAAAAAAGCCTTTTATGTTATTTTTGTAAATAATTCGGTTTTACATTTTTGTACAGTACTGTGCAAAAGTTTTAGGCAGGTGTGAAAAAATGCTGTAAAGTAAGAATGCTTTCAAAATAAACATGTTAATAGTTTATATTTATCAATTAACAAAATGCAAAGTGAGTGAACAGAAGAAAAATCTACATCAAATCAATATTTGGTGTGACCACCCTTCAAAACAGCATCAATTCTTCTAGGTACACTTGCACACAGTTTTTGAAGGAACTTCGGCAGGTAGGTTGGCCCAAACATCTTGGAGAACTAACCACAGTTCTTCTGTGGATTTAGGCAGCCTCAGTTGCTTCTCTCTCTTCATGTAATCCCAGACAGACTCGATGATGTTGAGATCAGGGCTCTGTGGGGGCCATACCATCACTTCAGGACTCCTTGTTCTTCTTTACGCTGAAGATAGTTCTTAATGACTTTCGCTGTATGTTTGGGGTCGTTGTCATGCTGCAGAATAAATTTGGGGCCAATCAGATGCCTCCCTGATGGTATTGCATGATGGATAAGTATCTGCCTGTACTTCTCAGCACTGAGGAGACCATTAATTCTGACCAAATCCCCAACTCCATTTGCAGAAATGCAGCCCCAAACTTGCAAGGAACCTCCACCATGCTTCACTGTTGCCTGCAGACACTCATTCGTGTGCAGCTCTCCAGCCCTTGGTGAACAAACTGCCTTCTGCTACAGCCAAATATTTCAAATTTTGACTCATCAGTCCAGAGCACCTGCTGCCATTTTTCTGCACCCCAGTTCCTGTGTTTTCGTGCATAGTTGAGTCGCTTGGCCTTGTTTCCACGTCGGAGGTATGGCTTTTTGTCCACAAGTCTTCCATAAAGGCCACTTCTGACCAGACTTCTCCGGACAGTAGATGGGTGTACCAGGGTCACACTGTTTTCTGCCAGTTCTGAGCTGATGGCACTGCTGGACATCTTCCGATTGCGAAGGGAAGTCAGCATGATGTGTCTTTCATCTGCTGCAGTAAGTTTCCTTGGCCGACCACTGCGTCTACGGTCCTCAATGTTGCCCGTTTCTTTGTGCTTCTTCAAAAGAGCTTGGACAGCACATCTGGAAACCCTGTCTGCCTTGAAATTTCTGCCTGGGAGAGACCTTGCTGATGCAGTATAACTACCTTGTGTCTTGTTGCTGTGCTCAGTCTTGCCATGGTGTATGACTTTTGACAGTAAACTGTCTTCAGCAACCTCACCTTGTTAGCCGAGTTTGGCTGTTCCTCACCCAGTTTTATTCCTCCTACACAGCTGTTTCTGTTTCAGTTAATGATTGTGTTTCAACCTACATATTGAATTGATGATCATTAGCACCTGTTTGGTATAATTGTTTAATCATACACCTGACTATATGCCTACAAAATCCCTGACTGTGCAAGTGTACCTAGAAGAATTGATGGTGTTTTGAAGGCAAAGGGTGGTCACCCCAAATATGGATTTGATTTAGATTTTTCTTCTGTTCACTCACTTTGCATTTAGTTAATTGATAAATATAATCTATTAACATGTCTATTTTTGAAAGCATTCTTACTTTACAGCATTTTTTCACACCTGCCTAAAACTTTTGCACAGTACTGTATGTACATATAGCAGTTTACACAATATCTTCTTTTGAAATGTTTATTTTATTATAGTTTTTCATTTTTTTTACATCATGCATTATATGCGCTAATTTAAAAAATAAAGCCTTTTATGTTTATTTTTTCATTTAAATAGTGTTTCTGCTATGCACATGTTAGATATGATGTTCATAAATAAAACTTAAGTTTATCTGATAGTTTGTGTGTCATTTTCATATCGAAGCTGTTTAAAATGTACCCCTCAAAATGACTACCGCTGGCGTTTCTAGGTAGTAGCATAAAGCCGGCAGTTCTAGTGTTAACAGGGATAAGAAAGCCAGTAACATGGGGTGTTCGTTTAGGGTTAAACACTTTTAAATGTTTACATTTTTACAAATTGGTAATGTTTGGTACCAAACATAAAAGCCATCCCAAGAAGCCATTCTAAATGTATTTGTGTAAGATTGAATGCATTTCATTTCATGTGGAAAAGACTATGAAGACAGTTTAAACTTACTAACATGTAAACACCAAGGGCAACAGCTATATTAGACCTCTTACTTTCTACAATGGTTAGGCCTAAACGTTTAGGCAAAGTTTTAAATGTTAAACACTTGACTAACTTCAGATTTTAAACCCTAAACTACTAAGACCCTTCCAGAAGCCCTCACCTCTGTGCTCTTTTTCAGTGTTTTCAGTATTTCAAAGCCCTCTCAGGTTTGCTGTATGCCTCATGGTAGGGTCTTTCACACAGTGATCCCAAGTGATTGAGGAAGTGTCCAGGCTTAAAGCTTTCAGCTGTTCAGACCACTGATCTAGGAACCCCAGTATATCACTCGAGATAAGACAACTCTGAACCCTGCAGACAGATAGAAACTTCTCAGCAGTGCCCACATACAACATGACTTGACTCAGTAACCTTGCGATTATCTTTGCTTCCAGACTCACAGCCCCCTGGTAAGTGAGAGTGTTGGGATACCAGGTCCTGATTTCAGGGTTAGGGCTTAACAGCCATGGAGTAAATGTTTATTAGTTCAAAGACTACGGGCAGATCTCGAGTGGCGATCCGGTAAAGGCACTCAGCGTGGATTGCAGAATGTGCCCTTTAGCCTGGAGGTCGCCGGTTCAAGTCCAGGCTATTCCACTGCCAACCGTGGACAGAAGCTCCCAGCTGGCGACACACAATTGACCGTCTTCGTCTCTCCTGAGTCAGCGGGGGTGGCAGCGGTGAGCCAGGTTGAAATAAAAATAATTGGGCATTTCAAATTGGGGAGAAAATCAGAAAAATAACTGGCGATTCCAAATTTTAAAAAATATATATTATATGCTGTACCTGGATAGAATCATTAGTAAAGTGAATAGAATATGCATGAGCCAGTGGTCCTAGGTACAGTCAGCACCGCCTAATTGGGATACTGATAATCAGAATTTCACTGGGAGACTGTTCTTCCCAGTGCTATTTATGTTGTTTAATTGGGACGTCACTTTGTTTAATTGGGATACAGTATGTGCAATGATGAACGGAGATGGTTTTTCAGAGCAAGGCAGGTTCGCGTGGCACACTGCAGTGACTATGTGATTACGCTGTGACTTCCTGTGGTTTCTTAGGCTGCTGTGGCAAAGAAAGTTGCTGTGTCAACATCACAGGTGCCTCGCATTGTGATAAGATTGGATTTCATCCTTTTCATTTCTTATAGAAATAAAAACAGCGATTCATTTTGTTTAGAGGAATAAAAAAAAAGACGATTGACTTGTATTTTAAACGATGTATTTAACATTGAATCATAATATGATTTCATCCTTTTCTTTTCATTTAGAAACAAAAAGTGTGAGTAAGGTCGTCTCAAACGCGTCTCGTTTGTTGGGACAGCCTCTTATTCATGATGTTTTTCACTTCTCCGAGGCGTCCTGATGAAGCGGTGCTGACTCTACTTTAACCATTCACTGCACTGGAACACCGAGCATGCAGCTACAAGCACAGGGGCTGGAGAGGGTAAGGAAAGGGGGCGTACTGGAATTCTTCCAGTGTTTATAAGGTGTATACAGGCCAAACAGTACCGGTCAGTGAATCTCTCCCCATTCAAAAGCACTGCATCACCCTCCGGTAGACTTGTGCACAATAAGGGGCTGTGTGTACTGTCCCTACTCTCCATGGCATGCACTTTGTTTTTCATTCTACTTTCACAATTACAATGTTGTTGTCCTAATGAGCCATGCTGAGTTAGGACTGCCTCGCTATACCAGTCACCGCTCCTGTTCTGTGTAATATGAAGGAAGTTGTCTGCAATAGACTTTCCATGCCACTAAAACAGCCCAAAATGAGACTAAAATATAGTATGCTTTAAAATGAAAAGATTTCCTGGTACAGTATATCCCTGTAGAATTTTACAAAGTGCATCACAAACAAAAGAGAGAAACACAGGATTCCACCAAATGTCATCTGAAATAAATGTCAGCATTTCAAACAATGTATCATTTGAAGAATGATTACATGAGAACTTTCCGGATGATAATACTACAACAGCCAGCCTGGAGAAATCTACAGTACAGAGCCAATTGAGAGGGTTTAAGAGATCTACAGTACAGAGACAACCGAGAGGGTTTGAGAGATCTACAGTACAGAGACAACCGAGGGGTTTGAGAAATCTACAGTACAGAGACAATTGAGAGGGTTTGAGAAATCTACAGTACAGAGACAATTGAGAGGGTTTGAGAAATCTACAGTACAGAGACAATTGAGAGGGTTTGAGAAATCTACAGTACAGAGACAATTGAGAGGGTTTGAGAAATCTACAGTACAGAGACAATTGAGAGGGTTTGAGAAATCTACAGTACAGAGACAATTGAGAGGGTTTGTGAGAGCTACAGTACAGAGACAATTGAGAGGGTCTGAGAAATCTACAGTACAGAGACAATTGAGAGGGTTTGTGAGATCTACAGTAGAGACAACAGAGAGGGTTTGAGAAATCTACAGTACAGAGACAACTGAGATGGTTTGAGAAATCTACAGTACAGAGACAACCGAGAGGGTTTGAGAGATCTACAGTACAGAGCCAATTGAGAGGGTTTGAGAAATCTACAGTACAGAGACAATTGAGAGGGTTTTAGATACTAGTGCTGGATAAACTGAAAAAACAAACAGCCCTGTATATACCACAACAAGACAAGTGAAGTGAAATGAAATGAAAGCCCACAGATTCCACTCTGGCAGCGCAGCAGGACTAGTTTCCAACCTGATGGAACACAAAGCCACTTTGTAGCTTTGAACTAGGTTTCACTGCATGGCATACCAGAGGAGACTTGGGGTTTGACACAACAAAGTTGCCTCAATCTAGAAACCCATTCATACCTGGGATTTAAGGAGGCCCAGGACCGCATTCTATTTGAAACGTTCCAAAAAGAAAAAGGCAGCCCAGGGCCAGCCTAGACTTCTGATGTGGCCCAGGGCCTGCAATCCAGGTCCAGGACTGGCCTTCACATACAGAGGCTGCGCTAGCTTTTCTGTTCATGCCTTCTTGAAACGCACATGCCCAAAATGTGGTGTCCCATCCATCAAATACTAAAGAATTGTTAACACAAAGGCTAATAAACTCCAGGGATGTGCATTTTGGTATATTTTTATGAACGTTTAAACTTCACGCCATACAGTAGTTTAAACAGTCTCTGTCTGTGTATAGATACACGTGAACACACACACACTTTTCTTTGTTATATGCTAACAGTAGACCGTTCCCATGACAACGAGACGGGACTCTAAGCACTGTTTGTTGCCTTCACCTACGTGTGTTTTCATATTTTTCTGCATTCCAATAACAGCAACAGTGTTTGCCCAGCAGATCTTTCACACAAACACTACAGTACGTCTCGCCGTCTCAACAAACAAGTCACGGGTACTTCATCTCCCCTTCAGAATTAGAAGAACGGATTCTTCATTTGTGTTTTTCTGCATTACTTCTGCTTGCAGCTGCTCCGGTTGGTGTGGTACTCGTGACTGAGATGCAGAGGGGTGATCTTCTTCATGAGAATCCCGAAGATGCTGACTGCTTAGCAAAAAAACTTCCGATTGACAACTGACTTGCTATCAGTGTACACTCCGCACTACGTATTCATTTTTATACTTCAAATCTGTCAGGACATCTCTGTTAAACTAGTGGGGAAAATAACAAAGCACAACGTTAAATCAGCCGACTGCAAAAATGATTTGCGAGTTAAAAGTAGGATCAGGGATAATTCACGTAATTTGTGAACTCTGTTTGAAATAAAATTAAAGGGACCAGAATTAGGCTGAGGCAAGATATGAAGGTATAAGCAAAGACTGTTTTGTAATTAACAGCTTTTTCTGAGTTTAATTATGAAACAGAATCAGCTAAATGTTTAAAAGGGACACTCCTGATTAAAAATAAAACCCGTAAACTTCAAGCCTACTTGTGTGTGTTCACATTTACTTTTTCCAAAATATTTTATTTCTTAGCAATATGGACCTCTTAAGATGGGGCACAACAAATCATTTAAAAATAAAATACAGTGCATGGTGGGATACTATCGTATTATTATCCACTGTTCATTGCGCTGCTAGGAACTGTAACCGAACTATTCTAATACAGTGCACTCCGTTTATATGAATCACATCCGACTGATATGATTACAATTAGCAAGAGTGCCTCCACGCATCAGCAGTTTAAATACAGTATACAAATGTCAATGGTGCTCAATCACTAAGGACAATACATCAAAACAAGTCCTTGTGGGTAAGCAGCTTGTTATATGATCACAATCATGTTTGCTCAAGGCTGCAGAATCCTATTTTACTACAGTATACTTGAGAAGCGATCGCCTCGTGAGGGTGCCTAGTTTAACTGCTGTGTTACATGTAATGGCCTTTGAATTAAAATGACATTACAGTACAGTATTTTACTGTCAGCACTATCACTGCATTTAAGCATCTGTGGCTTGCTTTTATCAGTTGCGATGCAAATCTCACAGTTTTTCACTAAGTGGAGATGCAAAGCTCCGCCCCCCCTGTTAAGCAGCCCCCCTCCCTCTACATGCATATTACACAATAACAGTGCTGTACTCAGAATGTATTCAATGAATGTGTATTCACTTTATTAAAACACATTTTCACTAACAGAGAACACAAAAAATACCTGTACAATGCAGTCACGCGTCTTTCTTTTTCCTGCCATGTCGACTTGTTTTTTTTTCTACTGGGAGTCGCTGCGGACCAGGGATTATACCGTATACACACTGCGTACGTGCCTAATCACGCGAGATGTGATCAAATTCAAAAACAGCTTTATTGGCTGTACATGTCATTGCACTTGATACAGTATCGTATTACATGCAGTCAGTTTGCCCCGAAATGATTCTTCTATGCGGCTTGCTTGATTCTTACAAGCAGAGTATTTTAACATGGTTAGTATAGGAATGATTTTATCCCAGTGGTTTTGATCACTATATGTGGTTGATTCTTATATAAGTTGATGGAACATTTTATTTAGATATAAATGAATGTTTGGTCTCCGGATACAACCTCACAGAATGGGTTAAACATTAAGTCAGATTCTGGTTAAATTCCTAGTTAGACAATAAGTTGATAAAGATCTTTCTGGTCACTTTTGTCCTTGCTAGGACAAGGCTCCAAGACAATCTGAAATAGGTGTTGGCCTCTCCTTTGATGTCTAATAAGAAAGGCATTTGTCATTTAGGGTGGATCATTGTTTTTGTGTTAGAGGTACCAACACATTGTTAAACATATTTACAGACTAGAGGGTTATAAAACGAGCTACTTCAAAGAGAACTGGATTGAACCAGATGCTTAGAGCTAGGGTTAGGACAATGGACAATTAACCAAGTGATAAGAGATTTGTGTCTTTGTCTGATTGGTTTAAAGGAAAATCATGATGTCACTGAAAGACTTTATTTAAATTGAGAATACTGAAATGTGCTTTGATCCATGCTTGGAGAGAGGATACCTGCAAACTGTTGTCACCATGTAACCTTTAAGATGTCTGGTTGTAACTTTGCAACTCAGAACTTTTATCTTCAATAAACTACACTTATCTGGACTCGAAAAGAAGCAGCCCGCAACTTCTATTTCGCTGCTTCTTTTATCGCTGATTCACAACATAAGTAATTCTTATAAACGCAAAGCGCTGTAGTAATAGTGTGTGGACGCATTACGATTGATTAATTCAAATGTTTTTTGAGTGCGGTTCTCGAGATCCATTACGTAGTGTGGACTGGGCCTAAAAGTAAATATTATTATTATTTGTTTATTTAGCAGACGCCTTTATCCAAGGCGACTTACAGAGACTAGGGTGTGTGAACTATGCATCAGCTGCAGAGTCACTTACAACTATGTCTCACCCGAAAGATGGAGCACAAGGAGGTTAAGTGACTTGCTCAGGGTCACACAATGAGTCAGTGGCTGAGGTGGGATTTGAACCGGGGACTTCCTGGTTACAAGCCCTTTTCTTTAACCACTGGACCACACAGCCTCATAGATAAATATCCTTAATATTGCTGCGTAAGCCAAATATGAGGCTTATTGCTACCACCTACAGGTCTGGAGTGTGCCTAATGCAGTTACATTGCAGAACAGTTTTTTTTTTTTTTTTTTTAAACCGCATTTTACGGTAATTTTGCTGCAGTGTAATAGATTACCGTGAATATGCATGTCTGCGTCCCTTTCCATTCTGTGCGTCCCGTGAACGCAAGACAAAATATTTTTCCGTCCAATGGATTTATTTTGCATCTAGGACACAAAATGTTACGCTAACGAGACCTCTGCATATATGAACACAAAGCAGACTTTGGGCCGACTTTTTATGTAGCTTATTATGTAGCTTAGTAGCAGGGATCCAAGGAACACGTTTGGTGCAGAACAACAAGGAAAAACACAGAAAATGATAACACAGAAAAACAGATTTTCTATGATGT